>BQNB010006833.1:8080-44777 GCA_026074375.1 Tanacetum coccineum
ATCAGAGAATCAAGCTAATCATCATGCAGGTCAACAAGAAGCTAACCAAAATGCAGGTACAGAAGACATTATTGATGCAGGGGATTCTGAAAAAGAGGATGAATCTACTCAAGACTGTTTTGTACTGCCAATATGGCCTTCTTATTCTTCAACAATCACTCCTGATTTAAAGACAGCTGAAAAGAGAGGAAGAACAAGTCTTTATGGATGAACTTGAAAGACTTAAGAGGCAAGAAAAGGAAGCTAATGAGGAAGCTGAAGCTCTCAGGAAGCAGTTTGCACAAGAAACTGAGAACTTGATTATTCAAGAAGGAGCTGCTAAGCCTAGCAGTACTAACATTTTTAGTACTGTTAGCACACCAGCTAAAGCTAGCAGTACTAACTTTGTTAATACTGTTAGCATACCAGTTAGTACTGCCAGTCCTCATGAGGGACTATCTCTTGCTGATCCAACAAATCCTAAAGAAGATGATTCAGAAATACCTCCACTTGAGGATATTTATCAAAATTCCACTGATGGTATCTTCACTACTTCATCTTATGATGATGAGGGTGCAGTGGCTGACTTCACAAACTTGGAAACTGTTGTGAATGTTAGTCCTATTCCCACATCAAGGATTCACTCCTCTCATCCTACAACACTTATTCTAGGAGATCCAACCTCAGCAGTTCAAACAAGAAGCAAAGTAAATACAAGAATACCCAACTAAAAACCCTTTCAGGGAATGAGGGTGAAATGACACTCCAAAGTGTTTATGATCTTTGTCTTTCTTTATGTGCACAGGTTACAGATCAAGCCAAGGAAATACAACACTTGAAGGCTCAGATCAAGAAGCTCAAGAAACAAGCTAAACCTGTCATCCACCAACATAGAGCATGGCTGAAAAGTGTCTCATTGAAGCAAAGATTGACAAGAAAGAGCTTCCCCAAGAAACAAAGGACTCACAAAGAGTCTGTATCCAAACAAGGGAGGAAGTTTGCTAAAGGTGAATCATCAGTTCAAAGAGATCCTCTATTTGATGAGCTTCCTGAAGATACAGTTGATCATATGGAAACAGAGAATGCTCAGGATGAAGGGAGGACAAGGGATATAGTGGATGAAGACAAGGAGATTGAGGAGAATGTACTTAGTACTGAAGATGTACTTAGTACTGACAAGGAGAAAGTTAGTACTGACAGACCAATAGTTAGTACTGACGGATCCAAAGTTAGTACTGACAGGCAAATTGAAGGTACTGATGAACACATTGAAGGTACTGATGAACAAGTTGAAGGTACTGAAGAGCACAATGAAGGTACTGAAAAGCACATTGAAGGTACTGATGAACACATTGAAAGTACTGATGGGCAAAGAAAAGGTACTGAAGATCATACTGAAGGAAGTGCTACTCAAGCCACTCAAACACCTACTTCTACAATCTTTGGAGATGATGAAACAATAGCTAAGGTTCTTCTCAACATGAGTCAAGCCAAGGCAGTTTCTAGAGAAAAGGAGAAAGGTGTAGAGTTGAAGGATATTGAAGAAGCTGACAGACCTAGACCTACCTCTACAAGATCACTTCTCACATTAAAGCCTCTTCCAAAGATTGATCCAAAAGACAAAGGAAAGAAGAAAATTGAAGAGGAGGATGAATCTGAAAGTGAATCTGATGGTATTCCTGAAGCTGAGAAGAAGTTTAAACAGCTTGAAAGTGATGAAGAGATGGCTAGGAAAATACAAGAAGAGTGGGAAGGTGAAGAGGAAAGAACTGAATAGCATGAAGAAAAAAGCTTGCCAATGAAGCACTTATAATGAAAACTTGGGATGATATAAAGCAAGGATTGAGGCAGATGACTTCTTGCAGAATAAAGCTTCAAGAACAAGAAAGAGAGCAATTTACAATAGAAGAAAGAGCAAAGTTCCTTCATGACACAATTGCTGCTCAAAGAAAATTTCTTGCTCAACAGAGATCAGAAGCTATCAGGAACAAACCACCAACAAGTATTCAAACTCAGAAATCAAATTGATGACTACGTAAAGCATGTAGGAAACTACAAGCATGCTGAGTTGAAAGTCAAGAAGTTTGAGGAAGTACAAGCTTTGTATGAGAAGATTAAGAGGTCTGATGAAGATTTCATCTCTATTGGATCTGCTGAAGATGAAAGGTTGATCAAAAGGATGAATGAGAAAGGAGTTGATTCCTCTAAGAGTGAAGTGATCAAAGAATAAAGTAAAGAAGAAGATCAGGAAGAAAGTAAAGAAGAAGTTCAGGAGGAAAGTAAAGAAGAAGAAAGTACTAGAAAAAGAAAACTTGGTACTAGGAAAAAGATGAAGTCAAGGAAAAGAAGATATATTCAAAACACTTCTAAAGATGATAGTGACAAAGAGAATGATGAGCTGAGATTACATTTAACAATAGCTCCAGATGAGGAAAAAGAAGTGGATTATGAGATAATTGAAGGAAATATCCCTATGAAAGAATACGAAGATGGAATGTCTTAGAAATAACCACAGGACTGATCAAGTGAACACATTGAAGAGAATTAATCAAAGTGTGGTGATTAGAAGTAATGGACAAAAGAGTATTTTAGCACTTTGATGAGAATATTGTCCATATTTGATAAAGAAGATTTGAATGCTGTGTATCAACTAGTAATGAACAGATTTTAAGATGAGATACCTGAAAGTTTTGACAAAGTACTTTGGGGAGATCTAATGTTATGTTCGATCCAGATGATGAAATGGATTTTGGAATGGGCACAGCAGGATTGAATATTATGAGTGGATGCTGCATGGTTCTTCAGGGTACATCTTTATGTGACAGAAAACAGGATTAGTCTTTTTCATATGCTGTAGAAAAGAAGTATCCTTTAAGAAAGGAAGGTACTGATTCAAAATGTAAATTGAAGTTAGAGTATGAAGAAGACAATACTATGGCATTGAGTTGTTTCAGGTTATCAAAGAAGAGTACTTGCAGAGTTGAACCTGAAGAATAAGGTTTATTTTTTTGATGGGATTGAGGAAGGGTTGTAGTGTTGGCTAACACCACACAAAAATGGTCATCAGTTCACCATGCTTAACAGGCATAAGAACTGGCTAGTCCATAAGCAAACGGCTTGTGGTAAAGACTTCTCAAATCCGTTTATTGGTTGTCAATTACCAAAAAATTTTAGGGTTCTCAACCTCACCTTGGCTTCATGTTAAGAGTTGGCTAGTCCATGGATCAAACAGTCATGGTAAAGCTAATCAAAGCTGTGATAGCTTGATAGTTTGCTAATAAACTTATATGGTTTATCAATGCCCATGTTATGGCAAATGAAGCACATTGGCTAGTCATAAGCAAACGGTATTTGGTAATGGACATTCAATTCGTTGATGTTGAAAGTTTACCAGAAAAACGTTTGGTATTACCACCATGTTTTAAATAAAGAGTTAACTATCCAAGAGCCAATGGCTACTGGTAAAGGAACATTAAATCCGTTAATGGCTGGTAGTTTGCCAAAAACTACAAAGCCAACTTAGTTGGATTGTTGCCTGAAAAGATGTTGACTGTGGTGTGAGAAGACAGAGTTGCTACTAAAGAGGATAGAGTTTTAAGATCAAGAAATGGTATGAGTGTTTGGCATACATTCCTCTATGTGTTAAAGAAATTGAGAAACATAATGTTAAAGATTTCATCATTCATGTTTAAGGAGGATTGTTGGATTTATGTTTTCTAATAGTATCGACAGTCAAAATAGTTAGTAACTGATTGTTTATAGTTAGTACGACAGTACAACAATGTAAGTTCTGATCAAATAGTTAGTTCTGTAGATAGTAGTAAATTAGTTAGTAGTTATGAGATAGTGTGACGATATTTAGGAAAAGATATGTATGTGATTTGTAGTCAGTTAGGGTTATATCTTAGTCTAATAAAAGGATTCCTATTGACATAGTTAGATAGACGACTCAATTTATCTCACAAGCAAATCATATCTAATTAGTTTAGTAATCTGTAATCATTTCTAAGAAGATTAATAGAAGTTATTTAGTCTGTTCTACATTGTTTTTCTTTGTACTTGGTTGAGATTCCGCTTACAACTTGAGTATTCATAATCAGTGTTTCTATATAGTCAATTGTATTTATACATCTTGGCTATCATCCTTAATAGGCTGCAGAGATCTATTCATTAGGGACTCACAAACTTGATTTGTTTACTACATGATTTAAGATCGTTGAATACCTATATTTGAAACCGTGAATTTTGAACACATGATTGTTTTACTATGGACACAAGTGTTTTAAATTGTATGCTATCCAGATTGTTGCCTGAATTCATTCAACTCTCATCTCACCAAGAACATAATATTTAACTAGTGAAATAAAGTAGTATCATTATTTATGAAATCTTTTCTTTAAAATCTTTTAAAAATTAAAACACAACATATGGATGTATGGATCTTGAACATATAAGAAGAACATAAGAAAAACCATAAAGAAAGATTCAAGATACTTACAAGAATGAAGAACAAGAAGCAATAACACAAGATCTATACCCAAAATCACTAGATCTTGAAAAACCCCAAATAATAACCAAACCCTAATTGTAGATCTTGGAGAAAAACCCTTAAATCAAAGAACCAATACTTGCAAACCCCTTAGGTAACCTTAGAAATGAACTTGGAATGAATGAATCTTGATAGAAATCAAAAGTATGGATTGTGTATGTATGTATGTGTGTGCCGTGAGCAAGAGGAGAGAAAAAGAGAGAGATAAGTGATTTTTGAGGCTATGAAATGAGAATGAAACCCTAAGTTAGAAGTATGTATGGTATTTATAGGACAAGATTAGGTTAAGGGCTCATGACAAGTCAACAAGTGTGTAACCAAGTAGCTAAGTGATCAACACACACCAAGAGTGTGTGTGGGGAGGGGTTTCAGACGCAACACAAAGGAGGGAGGGGTTCAAGCTTAAATCACTAACCAACTAGTCACTTAGAAATTAAATAAGATTCTATGTTATAACATAGTAGAGAAGTGGTCCTCCATGGATGAATGAAGACAAAGAAGGTGTAACAATCACATGAGGGTGCATGGAAGATGACTATAAAGATGTCACTTTTATGCATGTGATGGTGTTTTATTTTTAAAATTCAAACTAGAGATAAAAGATGCTCTTTGATTTATTTATATGTGTGTATGCGTGTGTTTTGAGTAAAGGGGAAGGGATGAATGAAATTTTTGACTTAAGAACATAAGATGGACGATAACTAAAGTTTACACAAAAAGGTTTCGAGTTTCTGGGGTTCCGTTAGGTCAAAAACGCGAAAAACGCAATTTAATCGCTATAGCGTAAAAATAACTACCCGCAATTAAACGTTAAAGCGCAAAAATAAATTCCGAGGTGACTTAAACTACGAAACACTTAGAAAAAATAAAATAACTCATATAATATCTAAACTAAAAAATCCAAAGTCGGAACGCGTCCGATAACCTTTTTCAGATTTACGCGGGTTAACTTCCCGGTAAACTGCCGGATTCCAACGTAACGTATAAAAGTCAAAAATAATGATCGGAAAAGTTTAAAATATTGACCTGAAATTTTTCGAGGTGTAACAGAGAGTCATATTAAACTACTTTAGCGTCCGGAAACAGCGCCAAACTCTGATGCTATTTTGTTTTTGAATTTTTTTTTTACCAAGTGTTTAATTTTAGAAACCTCGATTACCGATACCCGCACTAAACGGGCAGAGAACCCGATCGTATATAGTGAAAAAAAAAAAAAAAAAAAAAAAAAAAAAAAAAAAAAAAAAAAAAAAAAAAAAAAAAAAAAAAAAAAAAAAAAAAAAAAAAAAATAAAAAAAAAAAAAAAAAAAATAGTAGTTTGGTAAATCTGAGGTCGTCCCAAGAGCTAAGTTTTACTAGTTCTAATTTGATTATTGTCACTTTTTAGAATGGTTTTGAATGATTTATAATAACTACAGAAAAGTAAATGCAATAAAATAAATAGATAGAAGATATCAGGGAGAAAGGCGTGCTAACCTAACCATTTCATTACCAATGGCTATGATCTACATATTCCTATACAAAGTATTTATAAGTCCATTAGTGGTTTTAAAGTCGACATAACTGAATTTTCATTTAAGGTATGTCCTATACTTACTTTGCAATCCTACATTCCCCTATGATCATACGAGCAAGGTATCCAAGCTTGCAGTGGTTAAATCCCAACTACCCTTAAGACCAATCTATAATCTAAACCTATTATTAACCTTCTCTGAAAGAGTTCCCATACTTTTTAAGTATATAATGTGACAAAGTCGGTAATTTGGTTAATTCTTACACTAGGGATAGATGTCAAGCTACCCTAGTACCCCACTAATCCCATGTTCAACATGGTAAGTCTAATATCGGGATTAATAAGATCTAAGCCACCCTATATACTACCAAAACATGGGGATCAATGAAAGGCTATAAGGATATCTAACAGAACCATAATTGAACAGGAGATCATAATCATAACAATAGTAAATACATGGTTAGGCCAGCACTAGGAGTGCTTAGCTGCTCATAGTAACAGCAATGCAAGAATTAATGAATAAAAACATGGATTGAATCATCATAATTCTTATAAAGGATGAAATGAACGATTAAATGCAAATAGTATGCTAGTGGCTTCTCCCTTGGACCTTCTGATGAAATGCTTTGAACCTTGGGGGTTTGGTTCACCCTTTAGAACTGTGTGTGAAGTGGTGATGGTGAGTGATGCTGAATGAGCTGGAGGAAGGCTCTATTTATAGGCTTCTAAAGGTTTACGGGGTAATCCTTATAGGATGGTACGCCATAACCTTGATATGTAAGCATCCAATCTTCTAGGCATAAAAGGTTGTTACGGCGTAACCCTGTTGCATATGTTACGCCGTAATGCTGAGTCAGACACATCATCTCTAGTATATTTGAATGTTGTGGCGTAATCTTGGAGACACTTTACGCTGTAAAGGGTGTGATGACTCATTTCTTTGTTGGAATATGTTATGGCGTAATCCCTTGGGGGAATACGCCGTAATCTGCCTTGGACTCTCCACTTTAGTGCATTCCATGTCCAAATCCCTTATCTTTTGCTAAAATGCTCACTTGGTCCCTAAAAACTAATAATAAGTAATTAAGTGACGTTTTCATATATTAATAACATAATTGTAAGCATTTTTATAGGGAAATTGATATTAAAATATATTAAGTATTTGATGTTATCATAAGTAATGCTCCATTCCTAGCTGAAAAACACACCTCTTAGCAAAAAAAATTCAGATAACTTTCTCTCTCTAAAAACCTTTTTTCTCTCTCTAAATATCTTGATCACTAACATCCTTTGATCTTATTTCAAGTAATCTAATATCTTCTTCTCATCTCTCATCTCTATCAAGTGCAAGAGAAGAACATTCATATTCGCCAAAAAACGAATTGTTATTTAGTGATCTCTCTTCTCTTCTTCTAAGTATCAAATCACTATTGTAATTATCTTGTGTAATTATGTGATTCAGATTGTATGTAAATTCGATAGTGTAAATCTTGTGAGTGTATAGTGTTTGTGAAGTGGTAGATTGGTTCTAGCTAAGATTAGGACTCGACATTTAGCTTAGTGTCAGAAAACGACCTAAGTGACGTGTAAACGGTTTTCTTCTCCGCCAAAAAAGAAAAAAAGAAAAAATGAAGGTGAGCTAGTTGAACATATGAAATCTTGAGTAGGATTTAGCACGAGATGGAGTAGGCGAAGAAGAGCTTCGTAGCCGAACCACTATAAATCTTGGTGTCTTGGTTTGATTGTTCCTTCTCTCATCTCTTTATATTGTTGTGATTGTTATTTAGTATTAGTTTAGATATTTGCTTTGATGATTCATATTGTTGATTGGTTGAACATACAACTCGAATCTAAGTATTTTAAAAGCAAACTTTTAAAATGTAAAAAGAACATGTAAACTATTCAACCCTCTCTTTTAGTTTCCACAAACCTGAAAACAAATGATTAAGCACATAATCTGGGCATATTTGCATGATTTAGGGGGTTAAATGACCTCGAAATGGTGTATAAAATGACACCTCATCAAATACCCCTACACTTGGGATTTGCTTTCCCTCAAGCAAATGTGCTTTTCTACCTAGACAATAGCAGTATTAGGGTCATTTAACCTACTCTTTAAAAGTATTTACTACACCAAGACAGCTTCAAGAAACCTATAATTAAAAAGCATGAAAGTATATACTAAGAGCACCTCACCTAAAGTTTTTGGATTCGCCTCTTTCACTCGGGTGTATAATAGATTATAACAACTATGGAAAACGGAAAATCAACACTCATTACCTATCATAGCATATAAATTACCATAGGCTTGGTAGGATCAAAAAGTAAGGTATGGTGGGTGTGGGGTTAATAATGGGGTGGTCCTCTAACCGCTAGGAAGACGCAAAGTATTATTCATACTGTCAAACAAGTCTTTTAAAGAGGGTTGTGGTGTATAGGTGCAAGATAACATAACAAAACGGAAAACGGATGAGAAACATTTGTGTTGTGACTTTGGGTGAAATAGAGAGGACAGTGTTTAGCTAATTATTTATAAGAATACACGTTGGTTGGGTTGCTAAGCCAAGAACTCAGAAAAAGATATACAAACTCTACAAAACTCTACACCAATCTCTTTCTTTTTCTTTTCTTGACTCTAATATAAACATAAACATAAGAAAATGGCAGCCCGTACATTTTTTTTATACTCTTTTTTATATGCATTTTTTGTACACTTTTGCCCTGTCATTGCTTAAACATATAATACATCATGAACTTTTACATGCTCGATTATTTACAATCTAGCTAATGACCCAATTTAAGATGGATCAACATAACATGAAGCTTATTGAGTTCTATTGGGGGTAATAAATTACTTCTTTCCTAATTCTTCATAAGATGAATATTATCATGAATCCCAATAGTCCAAAAATAGTATTTACAAGGATAAGGACTTAGCAACCGTGTACTCAAATAATTAACTAGGGTTAAAACAATAATGTACTAAAAGTGAGTACATATAAGGTAGGCTAAGCCGATTTGGGTGTAACGATTGGTTTAAGGGTTGACAGTGCTCTTCATTAATAGTCTGGCTTAACTAAAAAATTACTAGAACCGTGAAAAATAATAGGCTCGGAGGGTTGTACTAGGGGTATCCTACACTAAAAATGAGTGCATGGCAAGGGCGTGGGATAGTTATATAGTCGATGTGACCATAATAGCATTTACAGATTTAAAACATGGGTTAATCCTAGTGCCTCTAATCTAGCAAATCCCAATACTTACTATGCAGTCTCGAGATGCATCACAAAAACAAGTACTAGTATTTAATATACTATCGATACACTCATATAATTCAATACCGATACCAATGCTCCAGAAAAGGAGACAAAGACCATATGTACACATCCGTAACGACAGAATAGACACATATGATTGCATTCGAACCTTAACTCGAGAAAGCTAAAGGTATAAACTATCTTGGGTATCAAAAATAGATACCCGAATTCCTAAAGATCTAAGGGCGAACCTCACATTTTTGGGGTGGAATTTTGAGGGTTTTTTGTGCTAGTCATACACATTCCTATCCATGAGACGCTATTAATACTCGGTTTTCGTCGGTATATGTCATAAAAAAAATTAGTCAAAATTACCTTTTTATGTTATGTTTTGATATATTACCTATCATTTTAAGGAACAAGCAAATGGAAAATAAAAGAATAGTTTCTAAGGCTTATTTTCCCCCTACACTTAAGTTGAATATTATTCCCAACGTTTTATAGAAGTATCCGTAAAAACAAATAAAGGGAGAAGAAAACAAGTAAAAGAAACTAGTACTCCCCTGGTTTGCTCAATAATGGAGAAGAAACATGTGATAACTGGTTAAATCGTCCTCAAAGAATCGTCTAATGAAACTTCTTAAGAACTTCTAAGCTTCTTCTTATCAAATATAACATGTAAATCAAAGATAAAGACAACTACAGCAAGTATAAAATCGGCAGGATAGATATATATACAACAAGAATTTAGGGTTTTGACTCTATGAAAGCAGTAAAGATAGGATGAGAGTAATGATGTAATCATAGGTTTATGCAGGTTTATAAAGGAATTACATATTTTAAATATTGCACATTCTATTTTTCAAAAATACTTGAAAATTTTTGAATCTTTACATTGTTGGTGACGTGACGCCGTCGGGTTTCAATCCCGACGTTGTCGGGTTTCAATCCCGACGCCGTCTCCAGGCACTGTGAAGATTTCTTCTTTGTTTTTAATGAGAAATTTCCTACACACTATTTTATAAGTTATTTCTGTAGAAAGCACTGCGTAAAAACCTGGAATTAATCTTTACAATCATATGACTCGAAACTGATGCGAATTAATCTAAACAATTTATTTTAAATGTTTGAATTTGGTTCTTATAAACCGGATATATCCCCCTTCACTTATTTTGTGCAAAATACCTTTGATTGTAGATAAGACTAAGTTACAAACAAACAAAGCATGATTACAAAATGATTCAAACATTAAAGAATAAACAAAAATAATTAAAACACAAGACACTCCTAAATACAGGAAAATAAATATTGGGTTGCCTCCCAAAAAGTGCTTGTTTTGTCGAGTCACGACCAAGACTCTACCCTTATTTAACAATAAAGGGGAGGTTCCCCACACGTTAGCTTCAAGAGTGCGTATAGTAACGGTAAAACATACCTCGTTGTGAGAAGGGGTCATACAATGTTGAATAAAGTGGTTGAATATATGCTCTAAATGGTGTGAATATTTAATCCTAACCTTCCCTACTACTTTTGGCCTAATGGGTAAACTAAGTCATTCTCTAAAGAAATCATATTCTATCATCTCCAATTTTGAAAAATCAACACCTAAGGATCTACCATTCCCTAATAAACCCGGTTTAAATCCATAATGTTTCTTGGGGTCGCCTAAACTTGGGTGATAGTATGCCATTTGGGGTGAAGGTGGTATATAAATGGTCAATTGCTCTACTACATTTAGCCTAAAACTATCCAGACTATGTGGTTTGATGGGTGGTTCGAGGCCTCTTTTGTTTCCTAGACTTACATCTAAGGGTGGACGATTAGGTAAGGGTTGTGGTTGAGGCTCCGGCTCATCAAAACTAGGAACCTCCATAGAACTAAGAGGAAGGTCATGATTACAAGTATTCAAGCCTAAATCCTCTAGTTGTGGCTCCGGCTCATCAAAACTAGGAACCTCCATAGAACTTAAAGTCTTTTCTACTTCTATCGAGTAAGTCACACGGGCGTGTGTATACCTCAAATAATGGAAAGGACTTCCTAGGGTACTATTGAGGCTCGGACTTTTTTACTTATCCTTCAAACATGATTAGATCACCTATAGCCCATCATATGCATCTAACATGACAATGCACTTAGTATCATAAAACTCAGACCACTCGTCATTCCCAACCAAGTGAATCATTAAATTTGTTATTATTTGGTCAGACATAAGTGCTAGTTGCTTATTCATATTTATAGATATTGGGCGCAATCCTCAATGGTTCCCCATGCTTCTTCAGCACTTAATCCCTTAAGGTTCCCGCCTGCCACATGGTTAATGTCTATTCGGGTAATACCTATCAATATGAGCAAAAAATATTTGAATTTGGGACATAGACTATGCAAATGAATGCAGGACTTTGGTTAAATTCCTTGGTAACACAAGTCCATGCATCGTAGAGAGATTCATCTTAATGTTGTTAGAACATCAAGGTATATCCTTGGAATGGGAAGGTTATGTTTCGTGGTGGGTTTTAAAAGGGTGAGGTAGGTGGTCTTTCATACATCATGATGGTGAACGAAAGAGTTACAAACAAAAGGCAAAAAGAAAAAATAGACTACAAGAAAGCTAATATACGGAAATAAAATCTCACTTAAAAGGATTCAAACGAGTAGAACTAAGCTAAATAATGATCGAAACCTAAGTATTCCCTGACATCGGCTCCAAAAACTTGATGCGGGTGTCGTTAAGACTTCTACACAAAGTTTTTTAACTCCCTAGGTAGTGTATCTAATCGTTGTAGTGTAGTATAGGCAAGACTCAGGGTTGTTTACGTTCTCTAGGGGAATAGTTTAGGAAGGCTCGAACACGGTCTAACAAAATTCTACAGGGTTGAGAGAAGATTCTTTTTGTGTTTTTATATTTTATAGAAATCAGAAAATTAATGTTTGAGAGTTGGTTTGATTAACCAATAATTGAAACTAATTTATAACTATACTACTAAACTAGTGATAACTATATGATAATAAAAGGATGTATTTACCTAATCATAGCACTACTCCTCGGAATGCTTCTCCGTAGATCTGTTGCCATTGTCACATGCATGTGATGATATGTGTAAGTATTTCTTAGGTCATGAACGGATTACACGAACCCGCCGTCTATTTAATATTCCATTATGGCAATGCACAAGGTAGTATGAAGACTATTACAAGGCCCCTAAGTGTATATTAAATGCATGTGAAATAACTTAAGAGGGATCAACGCATAATTAGGGTAAGGTAGTATTCAGACTATTACAATGTTAATTCTTTCTACAAGACTACTTGCTTTCGCCCTAGACGTCTATGCCATTTATATCTTATGGCAGAGGTTTTCCAGAGCCTAACACGCACATTCATCAACATAGAAGCTACTCAAAAGGATTCTACAACCCTAATTTCATGCAATCATAAGTAAAAACAGAAGGAGGGTTTAGCCTAGCATGTTTTCAAGTATGAAAGCAAGCATTAAATTAATCACACAACACATAGACATAATTGTCTGATTAAATGAAAGAAATTTTACTTGGAATAAACATGGATTAAAAGAGTTATACAATATGGATTTGAGGCCCTAAAAACGACCTAAAAACTATTGAACGATAGATTCTGTCTCCTTAAAATTATACAAAAAGTTAAACACTTACAAAACCCTAATTTTTGGTTTAATAGTAAATAGGGAAAATCGTTGCGACGACGTCGCTTTGAAATCCTGACGCCGTCGCCACGTAGATGATTCTAGATCCTCTTTAAGTCGGCCACGTCCTGATGCCGTCACGAGATTCCTGACGCCGTCACCATATAGATCACGACGGCGTCGCTTTATGCCTTTGACTCCGTCTCTACGCATTGTATGCATAAATCTTCAAGAGATTTGGTGTAGGTCCGTAATCTTGTCCGTTTCTTCTCCAAATGAGCCCAACACACGTGTATTTCCTCCAAAAGCCATCCAAGTGCTAAAAACCTAAAAACAAACGATTAAGCATGTAATCTGGGCATATTTTCATGATTTAGGGGGTTAAATGACCCCGAAATGGTGTATAAAATGACACATCATCAGACTGCAACGGAGATTCGTCAATTTTTAGGTATTGCTGATTACTATCGAAGATTCATTGAAGGATTTTCTAAGATCGCCAAATCAATGACCAAGCTAACCCAGAAGCTGTTAAGTTTGATCGGGGTGACAAACAAAAAGCCGCGTTTTAGTTATTAAAGCAGAAAATGTGTAGTGCACCTATCGTGGCTTTACCTGGAGGAGCTAAGAACTTTATAGTTTATTGCTATGCTTCGCATAAAGGATTAGGTGCTGTGTTGATGCAAAATGAGAATGTGATTGCTTATGCATCACAAGATAAGATAGAGATACAACAAATAAAAATATCCATGAGAAGAATTAAAAAATTAAACAAAGCACAACAAGACACACGAAACTCATGATTTGGATTAGAGCAACAGTGTTCACTCTAAAATTTGGAGGCATTATCTACACGGACCAAAGTGTACCGTGTTTCACATAAAATCATACAAACTTTGCCACACATCCTTCATCAGAAGGAGTTGAAACATGAAGACAAACCGACGTTGGTTGAAATTGCTCATGATTACGATATGCGAAATTCGTTATCACCCCGGGAAAGCGAATGTAATGAGTCTGAGCATTAAGCAGATAGAACAAATAAGCCATTACAGGTTCGAGCCTTAGTTATGACTATTGGTTTGGATCTTCCCAAACAAATTTTTTTAGTAAGCTCAGTCTGAGGCAGAGAAACCAAAAAACCCTCGAGCTGAAGAAATGAAGGTATGTTGGTTGAAACTTCAAGGGAATCAGAAAACCCCAGGAAAGAAAAGTTGGAACCGCATGCTGACGGAACACTGTGTTTGAAGAACAAAAGTTGGTTGCCATGCTATGGTGATCTAAGGACTCTGATCATGCATGAGTCCCACAAGTTAAAATATTCTGTTCATAGGGACCGGGTTCCGTACAATGTATTAAGAACGATGAAGAAATTTTACTGTGGCCCAACATAAAGCCGAACATTGCCAACCTATGTTATCAAGTGTATACGTGGCTTAAAGGTCAAAGTTGAACACCAAAAACCATCTGGTTTGTTGGTGCAACCTGAGATACCTCAGTGGAAGTGGGATAATATCACCATGGATTTTATCACCAAGCTCCCAAGGACGTCAATTGTGTGATGATAAACCATTTTTGCTGATTGTGAGACCCCTTATAAGTCTGCATACTTGTTACGATGAGGGAAAAAGAATCTATGGACAAATTGATAAGACTGTACGTGAAAGAAGTAGTTACGAGACATGGAATACCAGTCTTAATTATTTGTGACCGTGACGGTAGATTTACATTGCAGTTCTGGAGGTCATTTCAAAAGGCTTTGGGTACTTGTTTGGATATGAGTACTTCTTACCATCCGCAGACTGATGGACAAAGCGAAAGAACCATTCAGACACTGGAAGATATGTTACGCTCTTGTGTGATAGGACTTTGAAAATGGTTGGGGATAGACTATAAAGAACTTACCGCTAATTTGAGTTTCATACAACAATTAGTTGATGCATACAAGCATTAAAGCAACACCATTTGAATCGCATATATGGTCTAAGTGTCGTTCAACCTGTTTATGGTGGGCCGAGGTCGGAGATACTCAGCTTATTGGTCCAAAAATCATTCATGAGACAACTAAGAAAATCGTTCAAATCAAACAAATAATTCAAGCTGATCGTGATCGACAAAAGAGTTACGCCGATGTGAGTCGTAAGCCTCTAGAATTTCAAGTTGGCGAAAAAAAACCCAAGGTCATATTAAGGTAGCACCTGGAAAGGGGTTATCTGTTTTGGCAAACGGGGAAGTTAAACCCGAGGTATATTATACCTTTCAAAGTGTTAGAAAAAATGGAACCGTTGCTTACATACTCAAACTTCCTCAACAACTAAGTAGGTTCATAGCATGTAACATGTGTCGGGTGTGGGGTTGTAGTGGTGATGGTTTTGTGGAGTTGAATATTCATGTTGTATTTCGAGTGTGTAGGAGTGGCCAATTTAAAGAAGTGTTTATCCAACGAGCCGTTGGAAATTCTGTTGGATGAAATACACATTGATGATAAGCTTTACTTCATTGAAGAACCAGTGGAGATTATGGATCATGAAGTTAAGCGGTTAAAGCAAAGGTGTATTTCGATCATCAAGGTCCAGGAGAGGTCCTGAGTTCACATGGGAACGTGAAGATCAATTCCGAAAGAAGCATCCGCATCTCTTCACAAAAACCGCACCCTCGACAAGTGCCGCATCTTGAGCCTTGCGGACAAGGCTCCTTTAACGGGGGAAGACTATAACAATCTGTTATTTCAGGTCATTTTATGACTCAATACTTTCCATTATTTATGTTTAGGGTTTTACGTGTTTACTTTTAATTTTCATCGTTTAGTTAAATCGCGTAAACTAAAAATCATCATTCAACGTAAACGGACATCAAACTAATAAAAGTTTACGTCAAGAAAGTGTTATATAATTATTGCGAGGATAATTTAGAACCTTTCATATTTTATTTTTATCGGTTACGTAAAATGTTTACGTTTCGCAATAAAATACATTTAAGCATACACGAAAGCACCAATACCTATCTATACTCAAACAAATACCCACTATTATACCCAAAATCCAAAATTTAAATCATATTACACTTATACTAAGCCATGGCCGATTCTACAAGTGATACCACACATAAATTAATCTTAAATTCCCACTAGCATCACTTCATACTAGATAATAACTAACACAAGTACACCTTAAGCTCCATTTCTCTATAAATTGACAAATCACCATGTCCTTCTCTTGTTTTGGCCATCCCCCCCTCCTAGATAAGAGGATAGGTCTTATACTCTTTATACCTTAAACCACCTCCTAGTTCATGATATTTGCAAGATGGTTTTCTCAATGCTTGCATTATATATAGAGAGCATAAAGTAACTATCACATACACTTATCATTTTATAAAGAAATCAAACATAAAAACTCTCTTTCACTCCATTAACTCACGGCTCAATTTGGGTATCAAGAAACATTCATAGTTTTGATTTTTTAAAGATTACAAGTATACAAGGGTTATTAGTAGTGATATATAAGGTGTAGCAATGTGAATTGGAAGCTTGGGTATTGACTTTAGTAAGGGTTTATTCAAGAAAAAATTAAGGTTTTCTTCATTAGGGTTTCAAATTAGGGTTTACATTTTGGGGTTTGATTGTGTGTTCATCTCTTCATAACACTCTCCTAAAGGTCCCCATAAATCCTTAATTTCATCATCATTAAATTCATATTAATATAAAGTTTATAATTTTTAAACACCATGGTAAGGAATTATTTTATGAGTTTATAAAATAAAATAAACATGTGCATAATTCAAATACATATTTATCTATAATGAAATGATGTTTAAAATGTAAGAACATACTTTATATAAGTGTTGGTTAATTTATAGATTTAGTTTATAAACTAATTGTTGAAAGTTTAATTATAAAGTTTATACACAAATAATTATGAGGACATTGTATTTGGACAAAAATGATGGACATAAACTTGAGGACCCAAAATATGTAAGACATGTGGTATTAATTAATCTAGAGGACTTGTACAAATTTAACCAAGTAATAATTTATAAAACTAGTTTATAAACTATACATATACATACGAACTATTTTATACATTCTGAGTAGATTCAAATTTTTATATAATATAAACCCTACTGATTTAAATGTTATGAGGATTCCGTGCATATAAAAAGCTCAAAAAACGAAGCTATAACGAAGAAGTTATGAATTTTACGAGATTACGATAATTAAATATATAAAGTGTTTTTATAAAATTTATTTTATAAAAATTGTTACTGTTCGAATCTGATAAAAATATATAAATATTTTATGATGATAGATCATCTCAATAGGAAACCGTGCATATAAAGAACTTGAAAAACAAAGTTATAACGAAGGAGATACGATTTTCGTAAGATTAAAAGTTATAAAAATGATTTTATAAAAACAGTTGGAGTTACTATTTTGACACAGATTTTTATAAAATCTGTGAGTATTTTGTTTGAATAGTTTATCTCGTCACGGTTCCATACATATAAAGAACAAGCGAAACGGAGTTAAAATGAGTAAGTTATGAGTTTTTAAAGATTTCGGATAAATAGAAATTACAAAAGCTATTTAATTTTTATAAATTTTGTTCTGCATTATTATTAAAATTACCTCAAAAGATGTCAACATTTTTAGAATATGATTTACAGTGTTTTTGGGACCAGTTAGGAGCTATAAAAACGTTAAGAAATATCGTAGTATCATTTATATAATATTTATATACGTTTTTAACTTTATAAATATTATTTTATAAAATAATTAAACTATTTATATAATATCATTATATAAACAATAAAAATATTAAATCAAGTATTATTAACAAATAATCAATTGTCGGACAACAATAATATCTTTCTTTACGGATACAAATACTTAAACATTTATTTAACAAGTACGATTTAAATAAGGTTTCGACTTTTATAAATTAAACAAAAACTAGTAGGTGGTGATGTAACTCTATAATTTAAATTGGTGGTATTTATATTTAAATACATTATACTTATACGACCTATAATTAATTAGGTTTGCATCGGATTTATCCGAGACTGTTTCACTTTTTACTTGATTTATATAATCATTTCATTTCACTAGAGGTGAGTTCATAGCCCCATTTTTAAACGATTCCAATGATTTACAATTCTCGGGGTGAGAAACATGCATTGATTTACATATGGATGCAAGTACACTTTAAACAAATTACGTGCTTGCCTAAGTAGCTATAACCCACTATGCCTAATGAATCATAAACTGTTAATTACGGTAGTAAGGCGCAAATGTTTATACATAGATCTATTTGGATAAACATCCCGTTCCGATGAGTAGCGCTCACATATTTTTGGCGGTATCAAACTAACGACGTCTACCATGTCGGATGTTGGATGTATGCAGGTTGATACATCTACACGGAAGCAACATTATGGCATAAATTGCAGACATACATGTTGTAGCTTCAGTTTCATGAGCTTAGTGCCTTTCGTAATTACATTTTGAGATATGTATGTGTTCCAATGTCTACACCTTTGAATCTTTGGTCCTACTTTATACAGTAACTTAAACCTAGAATTCATTGCAATTCACGCACCTTTATGTTGACGTTAAAATCTTGTTTTTCGTCAGTGTCAATAAGGTACAAGGGCAAGGATACATTGGATGTCATCATTTTGGGAGTCATACTGCATAAAGATTTAAGTGCATTACATTTGGGAAATATTTGTTATGTATTAAAATCTTTTACATTTACAAGGATGAACAAGTTAAGCTTTGGGCTTTTGTAACAAACAATTTTATTAAATCCAATGTATCATTTTCAAACGACTCATTAAAGAGCCGATCTCCCCTATCATGTCTATTGACTATGAAGTAACACTCGTACAGACCTTTATTTCGTTGTGACCCTATTTGGGGGTGTTACATTTAGTCCTTGTAAATACTTTCGTATATCTTTGTGATCCTAATTTTTTTCTTCATAACTCCCCCTTGGAGTTAGACCACTTTTCACATCAAACCTTTTTGAATTATTTTGCAGTTAAGTTCCCAATTTACTTAAAAATTTATAACTCCCCCTCGAATAATTATCCACTTTTTGAAATTTCTTTCTTTTGAAAAATTTGTTCAAAAAGAAGTTATTTTTGCCTTTAGGAACACACTTTTATTTTCTGATGATGAGTTGACTGAAAATTTTATAACTTCCCCTTAATAAAATATATAATTAAAGAACTTTATCAAAAGATAGTTAATTTTGCATTTTTGAACATTCTTGAGAAGGTGTTTGAAAATTAAGAATTTCATAACTCCCACCCTCGAATAAATGTCTAATTAAAAAACTTATTCAAGAGATTGTTATTTCTTGCAATTTTGCACACTTGAATTTTTCAAACTTGATGATTTTGAAAGATGTTTTTGAAAGAAATCATTTGTTGGTGAATGAATTTTGGTTACAAACCACATATTTTAGCCGTAAAAGATCATTTTCTGAATGCTTTACTCCCTCTCAGTTCATGATACATTTATTTTGCATTTAAAGAACCACTTTTTGAGAAATACAATATCATGCAACTGATAAAACGGAGAAGATATGTGTTTGTATCTTTAAGTTATATTTTTGTGTTTTTGAATTTTTCAAATTATGTTTTTTTTGTTTTTGAAAAATAGTGAAAAATAGTAAAGAAAATATTTTTCTTGTTTTGAAAATTTTCAATTTTGTATTTTGTTTTTGAAAATTTTCAATTTTGATTTAGTTTTGAAAATATTTACAAATGTTGTTTTTGATGAATGATCTTTCATCAAGAAGATGACTTTGCCAGACGTATCCAACTGAGTTGGAGACCAAACCATCGCATACCAATCCTGTAACTAAAATACGCAAAACCTTCCTTGGAAGATCTTTTTGTAAAAAGATTAGCAAGTTGGTATTCCGTCCCGACAAAAGTAAATTCAATGATACCTTTTTCAACATGCTCCTTGATAAAGTGATACAGGATGTTAAATGTGTTTTTTATACGTGAATGTTGTAACCGTATTGCAAGATATGGCAATTTCACTTTGTGAATCACAGTATATTAGAATTTTATTGTACCGAAATCCATAATCTGGTAGTTGCATCCTCATCCAGATGACTTGAGCACAACATGCAGATAATGATACGTACTCAGCTTTCGTAGTTGACATTGCTGTACAATCTTGCTTTTTTGACGACCAACTGACTAGCTTATCTCCTAAAAATTGAATGCCTCCAGATGTACTTTTGCAATCAACATTACATCCTACAAGGTCTGCATCTGAATATGCAATTAGCTCAAACCCAGAATCCTTCAAGTACCATAGACCCATGTTAATGGTTTGTCTTAGGTAGCGAAAGATCCTTTTGACCTCTTTGAGGTGTTTTTCAGTTAGGTGTGCCTGATAACGCGCACATACAAATGTCGCAGAGGCAATGTCTGGTCTACTAGCAGTGAGATACATAAGTCCCCCAATCATACTACGATACTTAGTTTGATTAACTTGGGTACCCTGTAAATTTGCATCTAGTTTGGTTGTAGCCATTGGTGTATAAACAGTATCACATTTTTCCATCCCATGTTTCTTAAGAAGATCTAAAGTATATTGTGATTGACATATACATATCACATATACAGATTCCTCAGGGTGCTTGAATGAACCTGGAAGTCCGAGAAAGAACTTCATTTCATCAATCATTACATTCAAAGATTATCTTCACTAATTTTTCAAATCTTTTTGCAGAACACTGTTTAGTTGACCCAAAAATTTATTCATTGACATAGATTTGAACTAGTAAAATGTTATCCTCGTGTTTTCTTGTGAATAATGTCGGATCGACAATACCTTTTGTGAAATGATGTTTGATTAAGAATGAGGAAAGCTTGGCATACCAGGCTTTAGGAGCTTGTTTGAGACCGTAACAGATCTTATTCTTAAGTCGATATAACGTGTTTCACAAAGTCTGGAATCTACAAATCAATTCGGCAAGGCGAACAAATAACTTCCTTTTTAGTAACCATTCAAAAAGGCCTGTTATGACATCCATTTTGATAAATATGAAAGTTCTTGTGAGCCAGCGTTTGCCATAAAATTCTGACCAGCTTAAGACCTTGCAACTGGTTCAGAAAGACTCCTCAAAATCGATTCCCTCCTCTCGACGATATCCTTTGGCAACTAAATAAGACTTGTTCTGAATAATCGTGTATTCATCATCATTCTTGTTTTTTCAATTCTATATTCATCATCATTCTTGTTTTTTCAAATCCATTTGACTGCGATTATGTTTATGCCAATAGGACATTCTACAAGTTCCCAAACATCAAGGCGTTTGAACTGGTTAAGCTCATCTTGCATGGATTCAATCCATCTGACATCAAGCATAGCCTCCTTGATATTTTTTGGTTTAATTGTACTCACTGTTAATGCGTACATACAAACCTTTGCATCAATTTGAAGTCGATTTCTTGTCATTACAGGTTTTGAGTGGATTTCACCAATCACTTTGCTCAATTTTGGATGAATCTTAGTCCAAAGGTTGGGGGTTGGGGGGTGCCAGCACACAACTAGCCACTAACACTACTAGCTACAAAGAACCATCACTTAAGCGATGTTTTTTTGATGAAACTGATAACTCCGCTGATATTTAATGGATCATGATATGTTGAAGATGACTCAGCTTCTTCGAATACAGGAGTTGGTGGTGCATTGTAAAACACATTTCCATCAAAATCTACAACGTCTTCTTGATACGAAATTCATCGCATTTCATCAAGACTGATATTTTCGGTTCAGTTGATAAACTTGGTCTGTCTAACAAGAGACTATTTGAGGATCTTCATCTTCCTTACACAACGACGATGTGAGCGATTGATGTGAAGGAAAGTATGTTTGTTAACATGAGTATTTGCAGCAGAATTATCTAACATTTCTTGTGAACTCGTCGCACAGTATTATTCATACATAGGATCAAACAAATTATCCAATTCTAATTTTGAAGGTATTAATAGTGAATCTTCTGATGAATCTTGAAAATTCATGCAGTTCATTCTGGGTTCTAAATTACTACATTCAGAAGCCATATCTGCGAGTTCATCAAACTTGACATGGATCGTTTCCATTATCTTTTTGGTTCGGCGGTTGTAGATACTAAATCCTTTTAATGACTCGGAATAACCAATGAAGATACCAATGTCAGCCTTAAGTTTCATTTTCCCAAGATCATCATGATCATTTGTTGGATAACAAAGAGATCCAAACACATGAAAGTAATGAATATTGGGTTTTCTTCCTCGAATCAGCTCATAAGGAGTCTTGTTGTACCGTGTGTGTATAATAGATTGATTCTGAGTAAAGCAAGCAGTAGCAATAGCTTCTGCCCAAAGAAATTCTGGAGATTTTAAAAAAGATAATGAAATTCTCGAGTACCTCGTGACGAGTGTACAATTTTGTCGGTCAACAACACCATTTTGTTGAGGTGTTCGAGCAATTGAAGTTTGATGAACAATGCCTAACTTTGCATAAAATGCCCGTAATTTCTCGTTTTTGAATTCGGTTCCATTATCGAGTTTGAATTGTCAGAATTTCAGACTTTAGATTCCTTTGAAATTGATTAATGAAATCGATGATCATATCTGGAGCCTTATATTTGTGTGAAGAAAATATACCAGGTATACGAGAATAATCATCAACGATCACTAGAATATACTTCTTGCCATTGATACTTACGACCCAAATTGGCCCACATAAATCCATATGAAGTAGTTCAAGTATGGATTCTGTGCTTGGAACTAATTTTGGTGGAAGTGAAGCTTTCTTGCTTTTACCTTGTTCACAGGCTGAACATAGGTGATATTTGTTATACTTAACTTTTGGGAAGCCAAATCACTAGATCTTTTGACCGTGTAGATGATTAAATGGTACAAAAATCAAATGAGAAAGCCCTGCGGTGCCATAACCAAGATTTTGTTGATGTGGCTCTGGTCATTAAGCACACTGTAGAAGAAGCCGCCATCTCAGAAATAGAGATAGTGTAAAGATTTAAATCACAAGAACCGATAAGAAAGTCATCACCCTCTAATTTTTGAACATAACACGTATTTAAACGAAAAGCTACTTCTAAATCTCCATCACAAAATTGTCCGACCGAAAATAAGTTGTGTGCAAGGCCTTCAACATAATATATGTGACATATCGTTATATTACCTTGAACATAATCTCCATATCCAGTGATTGCAGGGAAATGATCATTCCAGAAGCAGACTGTTCCCATGAATTTCTCAACGAAATTTCTTAGTAGTTGAAGATTTCTAGTATTGCTTCTAGAGCCATTCTCTAATCAAACCAATCTAAAGAACGAGCTTAATTCACCTCCATCACATGAAAGACAAATGCAGATGGAAGAGTGGACATTTGGCTACCTATTTCTGAGTAGTAACCGATGTGTTAGATGTAGATCGAACACGGACACGACTCTTTGTTTTACTCAGAAGTGATTGAGCATTTTTTCTTTTGGGTGACCAATTAAAACTTTGTTGGTATTCAAACTATCTTTGCCACTTTTGACTTGTTGCTATTTTGTTTTTCATGTAATTGCTAAGTGTTTTACTTTGACTAGAAGCATGAGATAGTGATGATGCGCTAAAGACCTTATATGTTGCTTTTAAGGTGTTAGCAACATTTAATCTATATTTCGCAACTACAGAAGTCGCCTCCTAAATTCTTAGATTTTTGCTGTGCTACGGTGGGGTAGTGAATAAGACTCTCTTAACATTAGAATTCCTATACAAAGCATAACTAGCAACACAAATCTTTTCATGAAAAAGTAATAAACACAGAACCCACATCTTTTCCACAATAAGAAACACAAACAATATTTGAACAGCATTTATCTACAACTTTACATTCTTGGTAATTAATACACTTTGAGTCTGCATGACTAAAGACAAATTTCCTTGTTTCAAACACTTATTAGATCTATACTAACACAGATACGTGACATCTTCCGAACATGTTGGCAGTTGAACTCTTAAGCATTGATGTTCTTCAAGACTCTATCTTCGATTTTGTATCCTAAACTTTATCTCTTCTAACACTAGTAGAACTTCTACACCTGTGAATTAGAAAAATATATGTTAGTTTATAATCCGTGTCTGTGTCAGTGTTTTTTAGTGATTCTGTACATCCTCTTGCAAGTACAAATTCTCATTTTGTTGTTTGACCTGCTGCGTTTGTAGTTGTAGAATGTGAAGTGATTGTTTTTGACCTATCTTCTGGCAGTTGACCTTAGAATTTGACACTTTCTAGCTTAATGCTATGTTTTAGGCAATGGTGTTACACACAGAATTGTTCTTGAGGTCTCAGATTTGTCAAACTTAGTGTTCACATTCTTTCCCTTGTCAACAGTTTTAAGCTTATTCTTGAGTTCAGATATTATAATAAAAGCTCTGATTACTGAGCAGGCGAGCACATCATCATAATCATATGTCTTTTTGGATAACATGTTCAATCAACTCATCAAGCTCTTTTATGTTTATCAGTGTTGCTTTATTGAATTAAAAAGCGTTGATATTCATGTATTGACATTTTCTCTTCTTAACAACAGAATCCCCACTGAGTTTTTAGCAACACGTTCTCCATCAATCAATGTTGACAACTATGACTTTCCAAGAGATGTCACAAGCCATTTCCTCTTTTTGAGTTGTAATTTTGAGTTCAAAAGCAATACTTTAAAGCTTGTGATCAGCTTAAAAACATTTTAAGATTTTAATTTCCATGAGTAAAATTGCATTGAATATCTATGGAAGCACATGAACTTTTCGCAAGTTCATCTTTTAACAACTCATTTTTCTATTTTTCAACATAAAGCAACACAAAATCTCGGATTTCACTTGTCATAGATACTTCCAAAAGTCGATCGATCTCATTTTGAAGAATATTTTCCTTTGAAGATTTTCTGTCAACTTTCTGTTCCATTGATTCAAAAATATTTAACATTTCCTATATTTCTACAATGAATTCTTCTTTAAGTTCTTTCAATTTCTTTGATAAAGAAGCAGACATCGGAATTACAATCAGTTTAAAAAAACTCTCTTAAATGAATTTTGACTATCATACATCTATCACTTTGTCGTTGTTCTTAAAAGAGTAATATCAATCCTTGTTCGTAAACCATTAATTGCCATACCCAATTTGTCAAACATTTTTAAAAAAAAATGGGGCGGTTGGGGGGGTGGGGGGACAATTTAACTCTCTTTAGGGCAATTTTTGGAATTGGTAAATCCATGTGACTTTCGCTTTTTGACTCATAACCATTAGTAGAATTATAATGAATTGAAAAAAAATTATTTGTTCCATAGAAAAGTCTTGTTTGGGTACAAATATTTCATAAATCGCATTTAACTTTCCATAATAAATTTGAACCATTTTGTTTCTCATTTTCAATCAACTTTCTTCCGCATCCTCTAAAGTTTCCTCTGAATCTGGTGAATTAATTTTCAAATGAACACTATGAAGCTTTTCACCATCATACATTTTTGTTGTGCTCTAATGGCCTTCTTGAGATGTTTGGAATTCTTGTAACCCAACCCAGCTTTAAAAAATGGATCATAAACTTTATTCGGTGTCTTTCCAAGCATGTGAATTGTTTGAATTGATGACCCATATATATCAATTCAATATTGAAGAACTCAGTTTATCTTCTAGAGTCACAAAATACTTCAAGATACCGATTTCTCATCTTAAAAAAGCCTTTTAGCTAACTGAGTTTCATGTTGAATATTATCTTTTCATTTTTGATTTTGAAAAAATCACTTTAAATGTTATCTTTTTCTTTCAAAAGTCTGTCAATGGTGTTTCTTATTCATATTCGTAAATTCAAGCGTTCTAACTCTTCACATTTTTTCTTATATTTTGAAACATTGAACTGTTTTTGACTCAAACAATTGGAGGCTTGGAGGGGTGGTGGTGTTGTGGAGGGGAGTAGGGGGATTTTTGATGATGAGGTGGGTGGTGGGGGTGTGGGGGTTCGGGTGAAAAGGGATCCCTCCTCCCATCCATATCTCCTCCCCATCTTTGGGGTTGTTGTTGTTGGTCCAAATCTCCCCCCCACAATGTCAGATCCCTCCCCCCTCAATGCTCCTCCCTCCCCACATCTTGGGCCCTCTCCAACCACACCACACTCACCAAAGTGGACTCCCCTCTTTTTCATTTACAGCACATAGTTTAAAACATTATTGATTTTATAGCTCACTTTGAACAACATATGCTAGCATAGATATTCTGATATTTTATCAGATCCAGAAGAAATCATGGTCATACGTGCCACCATTATATAACTGGTTCGGGGGGTGGGTTTGTAGGGCCACATATGGATCAACGCAAATATGATATTAAAATCAATTATGAACATCAGATTTTGAAGTAATAGTTTTATTTTTACTCATGGATGCATTTATTCATGAACCTTGGCATGAAGCATATTATCTCACTGACACCTTTGTATCTTTATATAGCACATACGCAGCATTACATCAGCTGGTTGAAATTCCTGAGCCATCAACATGACTACAGCAGTTAACTCTTCCATAGTTTCCTCACCATATGAAGTGTCAAGCATGAAGTCATTTTCTTTGTTGTTGAGGTTGCTTCTGGCTTCATCTTTCATAGCTAACAACATTTGTTCTTTGAAATACTTTGCATCACGAACTCTGGTTTCTTACAATAACACCGACATAGTGGCCTTTTTTCAATTGTAGTTATAAACACTAAACATTTTGCCTTCCCAGATTGTCTCAGTTCGTGGAACACGCTGAACAATCTGATGTTGTCATCATTTTTATTTCTTGCATTAAACGCTTGATTCCTGTTTTGTCTCCCTGCATTCTTATTACCATTGCCACCATAACCTGCATTCTTGGTTTGTATGTCAACTCGACCATCCTGAATCGTGGCTTGATTTCTTATGTTTGATGAAGTACAAAGACGATTATTGGTAGGCGTGGATAACTTTTAAGTGATTGGTCGAGCTAAAAACATCATGGCAGTTATAAGCTTGTCCTCTTAAGAACCCTTTGTAACTCCCCTTGATATTCATCTTCATAGTCAACAACTAATGAAGGATGTGTGACATAGTATCGTTGTGGTGAATAAGAAGAATGTGCATCAGATTGTGATGAAGAAGCGTTTAAATGAGCAATAAGGGCTAATGGATCATGATTCTTTGCAGCTTTCTTTGCCTTGGATGCTAGAACATGTGGTTCAAATTGTACTAAAGAATCATACAACATATCATAAGAAACTGTCCCTCCAGTTTGATTGTGATGAACCATGGTGACATATTTGCTCCATTCAGGTTGTAAACAATTGAGAAACTTGGTGTTGATTAACACTGAAATAGGACGAACATTGTTACGATCCATAATATTCACAAGCGTTGTCAGTCTTTCATACATGGATTCTAACGATTCTCCTACTTTTTCTATAAATTTGTCAAACTCGTCCATAAGACGTGAGTGTCTTACATGGCTAGTAACATCAGAACCAAACATCAGCCTTAAAATTCATTCCCATATTTCCTTAGCATTTTTACATGCATCCACTGAATTGTATATTCATTTGGTATTGCTTGAAGAAGATAATTCATGACTTTCACATCAGCAATGTATTGCTTCTTGTTACCCCCAGTCATTTTGGACAATGGTTCAAGTATTTGTTTCACAATACTGTTTATGTTCTCAGCACCGTCAGGATCAGGAATCATTGGCCTCACATAAGGTCCATTTTGAATTGAATTCCACATTCTTTCCCCTTCTTCAAGTTTATTATCCAAAAACCTTCTGAATCTACTTTCATATGGAATATAATTCCCTCTTTCGAGCATTGGAGGTCTTTCATTAGATTTTGAATCTGCTAAAGTTTGTTGATTGGAATTGTTTAAAGTGGTCATGTTGTATCAAATGATTAGAAATTCAAACTTTGGATGCGTTTTGGAGATAAAGTCTTGTAATCATGAAGTTAACGAGCAATAACAACCTTATCTTATATTACAGGCCGAATTCAAACGTAACGTATAAAAATAAAAAATAATGATCGGAAAAGTTTAAAATATTGACCAGAAATTTTCGGGGTGTGACATATACCCAGGTATACCGAGAATAATCATCAACGACCACGAGATCTTTCCATTGATACTTGCGACTCTCATTGGTCCACACAAATCCATATGAAGTAATTCTAGTTTGGATTCTGTGTTACGAAACCTTTTCTAATGAGATACGAAACCTTCCAATTATGAATACAATGTTACGAAACCTCTGTTACGAAATCAAGCCTTACGAAACCTCAACTGTAATACAAAACCTTCTTTACGAAACCCACAGTTAAGAAACTGTATTACGAAACCTTCCTTACGAAACTTGTGATATGTAAGCTGGAAGTACGAAACCAAAACCAAGTATTTGATACGAAACTTCTTATTTATGAAACCATAATTCTTACGAAAGCTTCCACTGTTTACGAAACCAAACAGTTACCGAAAGCTTCAATTTACAAAACCTCATTTCGTAAATTCCAAATAACCTCTACTTTCGTAAAATCCAAGAAACGTCTTACTTATGTAAATTCTTAGCTATGAAACCTAGTAAAAGTCTATCAATACGATTTTAAGCATTTTAAAATGATATTATCAATGTTATCTTTCTCAAATTGACAAAATTCTACGTTACGAAAGCTAAGAAATCACTTACGTATGCCAGTTACGAAACCAAATCTACAATACGAAAGCTCAAAACTGAAATACGAAAGCTATTTTCCCGCCTAAAACGTACCGAAACCTTATTTCTTGCTTACGAAAGCTATCAAATCAATATTTTTCTATCTAACTCAATCTAAAACATGTATTTTTCGTAATCTAGATATTAAACCTACAATTCGATGGTTACAAAAGCTATTATTATGCGTTTTAAGATCAAAAACTCATCAAATCATAAATCTAACTCATACGAAACCTAGTGTTCATTAATACGAAAGCTTGTAGATCGAAATTTCACACGGTTAAGTTCGATTTGATTCACGAAACACCCACTAGATCTCTCCCGACGATAGATACCACTTGTTATATGTTATGTTTGCATAGTAGTGATCATACGAAAGCTTAAGAATGAAGGAGAAGAGCTAGAGAGTATTCTTCATCATTTTCTAAATTTTCATTTCAAAAGGGAAAATAGAAATGAGAGGGAGAAGTGAATTACAACAAATGTAAAACTTGTATAAATACCCCTCCTAGATGGGTATTTATACTTATTGCTAATCCTTTTCTATTTTCTCAACTTTGGTCAAACCTTGGTCAACATTACTTAACTTTGACCAAGATAGACTTTATTACATAATAATTACTGATAAAACTATAAAACTAATCAAAACTATACAAAGACCAATTCATATAATAATAAATACTTTTCTTGAACATAACAGTTTGGTTCGTATGTTTTTTGCTTCAACCAAGATTTACATGTTAAAAACCTTAAAGCTTATACCTTTGAGGATTAGTAACATATTAGATCTTATTTCTACAAACAAAACACACAAAACAAGCATAAAAATCATTTATATTGGGGTTTAAAATTTGTTTTTTCGAAAGTTTTTAGGTTCAAAACCAAAGTTAAAAACGTGATTTTTTTTGTGCATGGTTCATAAAGGTTTGATTTTTATTATAGTTTAGTGAGTCTACAACAATACTACACAAGTTTCTTGACTCAAATCAGGCTAAAAAGTGTTTTTGGAGTCATTTTTCTTTTAGTGTTCGAATAACCACTCCAACTGAAACTACCATATTCCAACCGAAACCCTTTTAACTAAAAATGTGAACCGAACCGAAACAATTGGATCCAAAACTCTAATGAACCGCAACTCAAATATCCGAAAGAACCCAACCGAACCGAAACTAGCTTCATCCGAAACTAAGAACTTTGACTAAAACTTCATCCGAAACTAAGAACTTTAACCGAAACTTTGTCCGAACCGAACATAGAAAACCATAGTTCGTTCCGCACATCAGGTGAGCATTTGACTGAATTTGGGCTTCATATTAACAAGGCAATCAAATCAAGAACAAATGATAAAACACAACTTTATCTTCTTAAGATCCATAATCCTTTCACAACAACTCACGAGGTGTCATTTTATACATTTTTTGGGGTCATTTAACCCCTAAAATCATGCAAATATGCTCTATTGTTGTTTTTTTTTAAACCCCCCCCCCCCCCCAACCAAACAAAAACCCCCCCCCCCCCCCCCCCCCCCCCCTTATTTTTTTTTTTTTTAAAAATTTTTTTTTTTTCCTTTTTTTTTTTACCCCCCGAGGTGTCATTTTATACATTTTTTGGGGTCATTTAACCCCTAAAATCATGCAAATATGCTCTATTGTTGCACTAAATCCTTTCCTTTTGTGTAATTAACATTTAGGAAGCACTTGGATGGAATACACGTGAATTGGGCTTGATTCGGGAAGAAAGAAGGCAAAAACGCAACTTTTCAGCCTCGTGACCACCTCATTAACGGCGTCACCAATTATGCCTAGAAAGTGAAGTTTTGGACAAGTTTTGTGATGCTTTAGTATGTGGAGACGGCGTCACAAGAATCTTTTAACGGCGTCATATGAAGACCTAATGGCGTCAGGATATGTCGGCTGAAAACCTTAAGTTGATATCGACGAGGTGACGACGTCACAAAACCCTAGTGACGCCGTCACAACCCAATTTCTATATATACAAATGCTTTATTTTCATAATTTATGTGTGGAACTTGAGAGAACTATAGTGTAGCCATTATAGACGATTTTAGGGCTTTTTATGCCCCTTGTACTTATATACTCACATGTTGGTTTAAAGATAAGTAATCCAATCTTTAATGATTCAAATATGTCTATGTGTTTGATGATTAATTGCTTTTCTTTTCTTCTTGTTAACATGTTGGGCTAAATTTATATGTGTTTGCTTATGATTGCATAAAACTTAGTTGTAAACTCTAATTTGTTGCTTCTTGTTAGTGGTCTGCACGTTGGGCATTAGAAAACTATCTGCAATTTATTTTGTGTGCAAAGACGTCTTGTGAAACGTGATTAGAAATAAATGAAACTTTTATGTTTGGGAAGATAGATAATTAAGTATTATTGCGCGTGGTTTAACTATTGGGTAGAAAGAGCGTTTTTAGGAATTGTCTGCTTAGGTGATCACGTAGATGCGTTTTTGACCAATTCGTAATTGAATTAGGGGAATACTTACACATTACACTAATGAGGGTGACATGGCAACGAGTTAGAAGAATCAAATAGGGAGTAATGCATGTTTAAGTGAGCACGTTTGTTTATCTATAAGAGTTCCCACCAATTTTACTTTTCTTACATAATTAGGATTAGTCTATTTTAGTTTAAACCCACCTCTCTCAACATATTGATTTTTTCTGCTTTCATAAAACTTAAAAATACAAAAATACTTTTCACTCAACCTTTAGATCTTGGTAACATACAATTCACTATTTCCCTAGAGAACGATTAATCCCTCGTGTCTTTGTTGTTTCCTCTTAGTTAGTGAACAATAACTATAAAGTTATCATTAACTAAGTCATGGCTAGTAAATAAAGTAAAGTATTTGTTTTTTTTAAAAGTTTTGTGTATGTAAAGATAACTAATAAGTAAAAGACACAAAAATAACTTTTCAATGTTTAACTTTTTTTATTAAGAATTATACCCCATTGTGTGCGGAACTACAATAGGGATTGAATGACAATGTGTGTGTGTGTGTGTGTTTGATCTCCTAACTAATAACTTTGCATAAACCTAAAGTGTTATGCAAAGTTAACTACTATGCTAACCAACTGAGCTTGCTCAGGGACTTAGTAGATTTAGAGGAGTAGGTGTTTGTGAAAGTTACGACTTTAAATGCACAAACTTACACCTACTCCTTTACATGATTTCTATATATATAGTACTTAGGTAGGGTCATACCCACATGGGTAATGTGGGTGTCCCAATGCTGATAGGCTAGTACACAACATACACCTTTGTCTCTATTACATTTCTATTCTAATTATGGGACAACAACAATTTCTAAGGTCAGTACTTACACTAACCTTGTCTTCATACCCTATTTAGGATAGTTTAACTTCAGGCAGATAAGAGCTTGGACTTATCTGTTTCAAACTATCCCGCCTACTCTTCAATCTCTTGTCCTCATGGTCTTCAAGTTGTTAGAGATCATATGGGGTTCAGTGAGTCTATTGCCATAACTCACTAAACCCATCACCTTCTTCTTTGGCTCAGGCTTCATTCACTGAGTACCGTCTCACTGAATGCTAGAGTCTTTTTTATAGACTCAGGCTGAGCATCCTGAAGGTAACTCACTGAGTGACTATTCACTTAGTGACCTTGAAATGTTAAAGGTTATTAACACTTAGGATATTTTGTATTCAAATCCTAAGTGAAAGATCAATGTGCACTAAATTAGCCCAATAATCTTTCCCTATTTGGATATAAATATAGCCTAAGTGTTTTTTAGTGTGAGTAAGTAAATACAGCTTCTTCTCACCCTGAGTCTAGAAAGCTTATAAGGGATACTTGTAACTAAAAAGTACTTCATTGATCAGGGATTACATTTCCTACCAATCTATTACAAAAGATAAACAACATTACGAGACTTAGTCTAACAAGTATCTAACAACTTCCAATTTCACTTTCTTAGATTGAACCTTTTCTTGATCAGGGTGCTCAACAATCAACTTTTTAAGCTTTAGCCAGAATCTGGCATTCTCTAGGGTTTTGATTGTTGATGCCATCACTAGGTATGATACCAGAGAATCCACTACAACCTTATGAATGTCATTCCATCTTTGGAAAGCTTGATCACCAAACACATCAGTGAAGAAGATCCCATACTCAGGTTCTTCAATGACCATGCTGTTTACAAATGGAACTCCTTCTGGGAGCCTTCTATTGCACTCTAACCCAGGCACTTTGATCTCAGGTTCTAGTTCCATGTGCTTCCTCTTCCTTACTAAGGATTGGGATGAAGCTTGTTCAAGGATAGGTGCAGGGAGATCAGACTGAATTCCAAGTTCTTCAGGGATTTTCTTTAGTCTTTCATATCTCTTTCCTAAGGATGTCATTAAGTCTTTAACGATGGAGTTCTTTTTCTTTTCAATAATTGGACCCAATTCATCCAACTTAGTGATCTTAAAGTCTCCAAACTTAAATGGGTTGTGAACATCAAAGTTCCTCTTGTCATTGTTCCTATACACCGTGAGTACTGTAGGCTTGGAGTTGGGATGAATTTTCACATCTGTGATTGGCTTTGGCTTGAGTTTGTTTGACATAGTCCACATATACTGCTCAGCTCTTTTCTTGTTGAGCTCTGTCAACCTTTTAACCTTCTTAGTGTGTTGTCTCTTGAGGACTTTGTGTTCAGCATCTTAAGCTTTCTTGAACCTTTCTCTTGCTTTTGCACTGATAATTTTCTTAGGGTCAAGTCTAATCTTCTCAGCCTCTTCCCGAACAACTTTGATCACTTTAGTCCTGGTCATTTCAAATATTTTGGCTTCTTCAACAGTCTTCTTGATTTGTTCCTTTTTTCCATATGGGCTTGTATTTGCTCCTCAGTAAGCTGGAAATTTTTTCCATTTATTTCATAAGGCACAAGTATAGGAGCATCAGGATCAGGACGTACTTCTTTTAATGCAAGAATAAGCTATTTGAACGTCAGGTTGATCATCAGTGGCAATGGCCTTTCCTTCTCTTCAAGGAACATGGATTTCAAGGATGGGATCATTGAGTAGAGGTCTTGATAAGGATTCAATTAATGCAACTGCTCTTGTTGGTTCTTCCTCAGCTTTGTCATCCTCTATAGCAACATGCTCCCCCTCAGTGTGAGAAGGAGGTTCTTTAATGTCAGCGTGTGTGTCATTCTCCCTCCGACATTTGTTGGCCTTTCAATGATAGCAAATGTTGTTTGTGGCACACTGCTTGAGGGGGTTGAGGTCTGACCTTTGAAAGCCTAATAAATCTTTGTCATCATTGATTTGATGTCTGAGGTGTCTTGCTTGAGAGAAGAGATATCAGATCTGATGTCAGCCTGAGAGCTTTCAACAACTGTCATCCTAGGGCCAAGGTTCCAAGCCAGGGAATTTGATGACTTGGCCCATGAAACTAAGTGCTCATCTTATCTGAGAGCAGTAGCTTAAAGAGACTCAATTAAAGATTTTAATCCGTGAAAGTCAAAGTTTTTGACAAGGCTGAGCAGTTCAGTAAGAGAAGATGAATTCTTGGTGTAGGCCTCAGTAGCTTCAATAACTTTCTTGTTAAGAACAGGGTCATCCTTGACAGCATCCTGAACAACTTTGAGAGTTTCAGTGACTCCATTAAAAGCCTTGAGAAGATTAACCCTGTTAGTGGCAGTCTTGTCAAGAGAATCCATAGTTGCCTAAACGATCTTGTCAGTCTGTTCCCTATGATCAACATTTTCTTCATAGTATCCTTCAACAGAGGTCCCGAGGTCAGCATAAAAGACAGTAGCTTCTTCATGTTGTGCTCATTGTTCTTGAGTAATTCTACTAAAAAGAACTCTAGAGACCTTTCTAAGATACTTGACCAGCTGCCTTTCAGTGAGGGGAAAGGTGTTGTCAAATTTCTTAAGGTCAGGGCTTGAGAAGCCAGAGTTTAATTCTTAAGTTGCTAGAGTATGAGGTAGTTCAGGCTTGTCTTTGTTTGGTAATGGAGACTAATGTTCTTCTTCATCAGCTTGAGTTTCTTCTCCCATATCATCTCCAGCAGCAAACACTTCCTCTTTATCACTCTCCTGAGCTAGTTCATCTTTAGAGAGTAAATAAGCTTGGATATCTGCAAGGGTGTTTAGTTGTAAGGTTTCATGATTCGGCTCTACTTCAGAAGAAGTCTTGCCTTTGTTTTTAGCCAGGGTCTGGTACCTTAGTTTAGTGGATTAGGTTTTATGTACCTGGTACTTAGCATTAGTCCCTGAAGGATCAGCAACAGTAGGGTTGATTGGTTCCACATCAGCGGGTGGTTTGTTACCCTCTAAGTCTTTGTCCGCAAGTGACCCTTTAGAACGCGGCGTGGTTTTAGCCGTGCCTTCATTAGAAGTCGTGGAAGGTAATCCCTTATCAAAGGGCTAAACGTTTCCCCTGAGTCTTTGGGACCAATAGTTGTTCCCTCAGACAAAGGTTGTGATTTACGTATGCCCTCATCGGGTGAAGTGAAAGGCAATCCTATACCAGCGAGTTATATGTTTCCCTTTGGTCTTGGGGATCAGGTACGCTGTCTGAGGAGACTTTAGGGATTGCTCAAAACCCTACGTTGACTTAGGGGGGGGGGTATTTCCTTGGTCTCAGTGGGTGGCTTTTAGACTTGGCTTTTTCCTCCTTTGAGGCAGTACTTCTGAAGCCTCATTGCTTGTACACTGGTAAGTAAATCATATCTGAGACTTTCACACTATCTGTTCTTTCCAGAAAGAGGAAGTGGAGACACTGAATCATTCTGATTGTTTACAGCAATCATATGGGCCGTCAATTCTATTTCAGTGACTTTGGATGGGTCCTTTGTAAAAATAGAGTTACTCAGGATGTTAGAAGTGTTCCCAAATTTTTATCCTAGGTGTATGCAGAACCTAGTAACACTTCTAAAGCACGTGAAATAAACCTAGGGTAAGAAACGTATTTCAACCTAGATTTATTTAGTAGCTTGGTTACGAGATCACTGTAAATGATCTCTCCTATGTCAACCTTAGTCCCAGTAATGAGACAATAGGCGATCATCTGCTGAATAGAGTTGATCTGTTCAATAGACGAGTAATTCCCGCCGAGAACCTGAATTACAAAAGAGAACAGGATTCTCCAAGCCACAGGAAAAGAGTTCTTCAGGACAGGGGTTTTGTCCAGATAACTTGCATTGGTGGCAATCTTTCCCAGTGTAGTTTTAACGGTCACAAAGGTAGGGTGAGCAACATATTTTCCTTTGTTATAGTCAAGACCAATGGATGAACAAAATGTATTAAAATCAAGGGTGAAAGGCTGGTCATTCATAATTGAAAACTTGATAAAAAACTCCCTGAGTGGGTGATCCACGAAGTCATAAGTGGGTGGATGATGTGTCGTTGTGTGGTGTATAATTTTATGATTCAAGTTTTAAATTTATATTTTGTCGAATCAACCAAAAACATCACTTTAACAGGCAGTGTACCCGGTCGGTGGTAGTTTCGTGGTAAGTAGGGTGTCGAACACTTGAAGCGAGGTTAAATCTTTCAATTTGTTAATATTTTGGTTGTCTAATCTAAGTTAATTCTAATCTATGTCAAACCTATGCTAAACCTATGTTAGTTCTAATCCTAATTCTAACAGGTAAAAGGGGGGGTTTTCAGCCTGAGAGATTGGCACGGGTTTTGTCACACCCCCAAATAGGGTCCCATCCGATTTATTGTCCGGGGGCGTGACGTTCACTGGATATCTCAAGTACAAAGCATAAAGAACGACCTCTACGGGTACGTTTGAAAAATAACACTGTTGCATAAATTCAAAATATGAATAAGTTTTACATTGATCAAATTTTGAAAGATACAAAAGTAAAAATGCGAAAGCTTAAATAAGTTCAACAACGGTATTTAAAGACATAGATAAATTTCTGGTAAACCGGTCTGGGCAAATAGACTTCACATAAGTCAAGCAACGAAATCCA
>BQNB010006833.1:49036-64984 GCA_026074375.1 Tanacetum coccineum
AAAATCAAACTCGATCTATTTAAGTTTTATTAAACTTCAAAAACAATACAGTCAAAGCAAACTCGATAAACACCACTCTTTTCAAGTTTCCTTTTTAGCATCGAATTTATTATGTAGAACCATTTCTAAACTATTTTTCACATATTTCCATCTAATCATTAATTATTATAGTCCTAGATTCTAATCATTTCTCACAAACTCGATAAATATCAAACTCGGTAATCATCAAATCTTATCGAGTTTAAACTCGATAAGACAAAACAGTTTATAACTGATGCCATATGCATATCCACTTACGTTTGAACAAGAAAAATGATTGTAGTCGTTATAATGAACTCAGAAAACGTTTCTTGGATTTTCTTCTCAAACTCGGTTAATAGACTCGGTGAAAATAAAAAGTGAAAATAAATATTTTCCTCCTTATATAGTAACCGAATATCAAAGTTTAAGGAATGACAGTTTCAACCTCTATAGTTTTCCTTTTTCGATTTATCTCATTTATTTTCCAAAATTTGATTTGAATTTTCAAAAACTCCCCCTCGAGTAATGATGACTTTTCAAAATTTGACCAATATTACCATAAAATCCCCTTGGAATGAAATGATGCTAAACACTTAGTTCGAAAAATGAAGTTTTTTGTTTTTCAAAGTCCAATTTAAATTTCTAAAAATAAAAACCCCCCCTCGAAAATATATCATTTTTCAACGTCAATTTATTTGAGAGATCATTGTTTTCATTTAATTTCAGAAATGATGTATATGAATGAAATTTTTGCAAGAACTCCCCCTCGGATTATGATCCCGTATTTTCAATCAAAAGCTTTTTATAAAAAATGAGAGTTATAAATCTGATCATGTGATTATTAAATTATGTTTGCTTTTTTTTAAATATGACAAAATATTTTTGTGATTTTGAAGTTTTGTAATTTTTCTTTTGTTTTTGGAAAATTTATTTACATGTTTTCGATGTATGATCTTTTCAAGAAGATAATTTTGTCAGACATTCCAACTGAGTTGGAGTCGTACATCTCATACCAATGCGATGAACCAAATACACAAAGCGTTATTTAGGAAGAGCTTTAGTAAATAGATCCGTAAGTTGGTATTCTGTGCAGACAAAGTAAAGTTTCACAATACCCTTCTCAACATGTTCCTTAATAAAATGATACCGAATGTCTATGTGCTTTGTCTTTGAATGCTGAACCGGATTACATGAGATAGCTATGGCACTCTTGGAATCACAATACATCAGAATCCGGTTGTACTTGTATCCATAGTCTAGCAGTTGTATACGCATCCAAATGACTTATGCACAGCAGGCAAACAAGGAAACATATTCAACCTCAGCAGTAGACATCGTAGTACAATCTTGTTTCTTTAAACTTCACCTCACGAGCTTTTCACCTAGAAATTGCAATCCCCCTGATGTGCTTTTACAGTTATCTTTACATCCTGCATGGTCTGCATCTGAATATGCAATTAGTTCAAATCCAGAATCTTTTAGATACTTTTAGATATCCATAGTCCCATGTTGTAACTGACTTAGGTATCGAAAGATACCGTTTTAAAAAACCTCTTTGAGGTGTTAAAATCCGTAGACCGCGCTTATACGACACATACAAAAGTACATAAGCAATGTCTGGCCGACTAGCTGTTAGGTACATTAGCCCTCCTATCATATGACGATGAGTCGTTTGATCGGTAAGAGTGCCTTGTAAATCAGCATCCAGTCTTTTAGTTGCCATAGGTGTGCTCATCCAGTCTTTTAGCATCACACTTATTCTTCCAGAGCCATTTGAGAGCAATAATATTCTTTCCTTCTGGACGTGGAACGAGTTCCCAAACTTGTAGTCTCTCAAATTGATTCAACTCATCTTGCATGGACTCAATCCAACTGTGATCTGCATAGCCTCTTTGATATTCTTGGTTCGAATAGTGTTGACGGTTTTAATTGCATACAAGCAAACCCTCAGAATCTGTTTGAAGCCTTTGGACGAGTCATTACAAGTTTAGATAGGTCACTCAATTAAACTTGATCTAGAGGATGATATTTTGTCAAAAATGTGAGCTGAGGGTTGAACTTGGTGGAAATTCTTCTGCACATTTTGAATGGTTTCAGAGCAACCATAGAGGATTCAATTTCCTCATGACTTGAAGCATTATATGGAACAAAATCCAAGTTGCCATTAAAATCAGCAGAATCTTCTTGATTGACTTCATCAGCGTTTGTCAAAGAAATTAGAGAAGTTTGTTCGTCAGATGTAGTTTCAATGGGAGGAGCCTCATGTTCGTCAACAATGATTGAGGATGTGGAAGGCGAGTCTTCATGAAATTGAGTCGGTTGTGCAGCGGAATTGATGGGTGTATCAAAAGACCTCTTCTCAAAATATTCTTCAAACATTGGACCGAACAAATTATCCAAATCTTCTTTGGATAGAGTATTCATTGTGTCTGCTGATGAAGTATTATTATTGAATCGTTGGAAACACAGGGTATCTAAACAGTCATGTTCAAAGCCATAGATTAAGTTCAACAAACTTGAAATGAAGGTTTCCATAATCTTTTTGGTGCGTCGGTTATAGATTCGAAACCCTCTTGATGTTTCAATAACCAATAAAAAACCCCAATGTCCTGATTTTTGTTTTTTTTTCATTTTCCATGAACATCCTCGGTCATTTGTTGGATAACACAATGAGCCAAACACATAAAAATACTCAACATTCGGCTTTCGTCCGCGTAATAGCTCATAAGGTGTTTTGTTATGTCGTGTATGAATGATGATCGATTTTTGAGTAAAACAATTTGAAGCCACCGCTTCAGCCCAAAACAAATTCAGGTAAATGAGAAAAGTATAACAGTGTTTCTAGCAGCCTCAACAAGAGTAACAATTTACTCGTATCCAAACCCACTCCATATTGCTAAGGCGTACGAGAGTGAAAATTGTTTTGCATGATCCCAACTTTTCATAATGAGCTTTAAGAATTGGCATTTGTGAATTCAGTACCATTGTCCAGGTACGAATTCGACAAACTTTGGCTTTGTAATTCAATTGAGCTTGAGCAATGAATTTCTTTATATTCTCTGGAGTTTTGTCTTTCGAATGAAGAATGTAAACCCATGTATATCGAGAATAATCAGTCACCTATCAACAAAATCTACTTCCTTTCCATTATCGAATCTACCCTCATTGGAACCGCATAAACCTATGAAGTAATTCCAATTTGTAGTGATCACTTGGAACCAATTTGGGTGGATGAGAAGTTTCTTGCTTTTTCCTCTTTCACAAGCAGAACAAAGGTGATCCTTTCCATATTTGAACTTTGGAAGACCATCAACCACTGTCCAAGTCTGGTAAGATCGTTTATGGTATCGAAATTAAGATGTGAAAGTCGACGGTGCCATAACCACGACTTTGTCGAAGTTGATGTGGACATCAGACAAACAGGAGAAGAAACAGCCATGTAGTGTCTGACTCTAAAGGAGATATATGTTATTCCTAAGTTGATTTATCAAAAACGAGCAGCTAAATCACGTTTAAATTTTTTTTCATGATTCGTACTCTAAAGCAATTTGATGTACATCGCACTTGTGTCCAACTTTTTTAAGAAAAACTAGTCTTAAATAACTACATAAGTTAGTGACTGGAAGATTTTGTGTTCCTAGAATATAGTGGATAGCTCTATGAAAAAGCATTCGAATGCACTTTCAATTTATATTTATCACAAGACATTTATCATTACATGTAAAAAGTAGATTTGCATACAAGAAAACTCAATACAAAGCTTTCGCTTTAGGCAGCATTTGCAATCATTAACACCATTACATTCTCTTTGTTAAGAAATGTAACCGTCATGGGAATTTTCGAAATTTTAATAACTATTTTAAAACCTTTGACTTTTCAAGGTCCATTTGACTTTTTTGACTTCGGTCTTTTATTGTCACATAAAAGCGATTACCGCGTAACCGGAAATTTTTCGGAATGTATTTAAAGGAGATATATGTTATTCCTAAGTTGATTTTATCAAAAACGAGCAGCTAAATCACGTTTTCACGATTCGGACTCTAAAGCAATTTGATGTAAAACGACATTCCTGACAACTTTTTAGTTTTGAAGACCGTGACTCTCGAAAACAGTTAGAAAGTGACTTGAAATGCCCTCAGCAAGATATAGAAACGAGAAAATAATTAAAATTTATATTTATATTAACACTTTAATTAAATAAAAAATATTTCATAAATTAGTCATCATGTATTCGAAAACCATTTGTTGATAACGTGAATATACGGGTTATAAATTTATTTAATTTTTACGTCCCGGACAAGACAAAACCGGGTTTTTCAAATAATAACAAATATTTTATACATGGTTATCAAAAATATTAATGAAATATCTACCAATAATACTAATTTGTGTTGGGAAAAAAATGATTGGAAAACAATGGCGCGCAATTTTCCCGTGACTTAGAATCATCCGGTAGGTCCCTCAACGAGTCCGAACCGCTTCTTATCAAACTATATTAAAAAATTTACACAATGACCCCCCCATCTATTTGAACTTGCCACTTTGCATTAAAATTTTTAATATATATAAACAGTTTTATATTTTTATTTCATTTCTCATAATATAAACACACACACATACACTCATCTCTCCTATCTTTTCCGGCGACCACCACCGCCGCTCCGGCGCCACCTCCGGCCACCACCGCCGCCGTTCGCCGCCACCGGAAAACTTTTTCGGCGAGTGTTCCGGCCAAAACCAAAAATGGTTCTCACCAACGGATCTACCCGATCCCTCATGTCACGCGCCACCACTCGCCACCCCGCTGTCTCCATGCCACCACCTCACCACTGCCACGCCATTACCACCGCCACCATCATCATCATCATCATAACGTCACCATCATCACCCCGCTGCCACCACACTGAAACCACCACCGTCATCATCATCATCATAATATCATCACCACCACACCGACCACCACCAAGGGTGCGTCGGTTTACTGTTCACCGCACCACCGGGGTGCATTTATGTTGTTAATAAACACCCACAAGGGTGCGTGGGTTACGGGTCACAACTGGGTACGTTGGGTTTAATGGCAGCAGGGGGTGTTTGGTTTGGCTGTCACGCACACCGAAGGGTGCGTTTTGGCTGTTACAGCAGACTAGGGGTGTTTGGTTATGTAGAAAACCAACCGGGTGCGTTGGGTTTGGGTCTCAAACCAACCGGGTGCGTTGGGTTTTATGAAAGTCACCGAAAGGGTGCGTTTGACTTTGTTCTCAAACCACAGCGGGTGCGTTTGGTTTCATGGGTTCAACACCACAAGGGTGTGGTTGGGTTTTCAAATCAATAAGGGTGCGTTTGGTTGCGAGTTCAGCAGCAGGAGCGTTTGGTTTAATAAAACGCAGCAAGGGGTGCGTTTGTTTTTGGGTTTTGCACAGTACAGGGTGCGTTTGGTATTGTCACAATCGCAAGGGGGTGTTTGTTTCTGGTTATTAACATCAAATAGGGTGTGATTGGCTGTTGTACGCAAATAAGGGTGTGTTTGGCTGTTGTACATAGACAAGGGGTGTTTGGTTGGCTGCGAATCAGTCGTTAGGGTGCGTTTGGTTGTTAGTAACACGATTAGGGTGCGTTTGGGACAGCAGAATCAATAAGGGTACGTTTGGTGATGATCCCAGGCGATTAGGGGCGTTTGGTTTATATAAAACAACAACTAAATATAGTATAAAACTATATATATATATATATATATATTAGAGTAAATATAATATTATAATAGTATATAACGTATATATAATATAATAGTATGACATATATAAATATCTATCGTATATCAGACCAAATGTGAATAAATGGTTTAAATAAAATGTGATTAGTTATATTTTCGGATATATATTATTTAGACCCGTAATGGACTTATAATATGAAAATAACGACAATAACCAATAAATACACTTAAAATTACTAGGATGTTTTCTATTAAATTGATTTGGAAAAGTTGATTTGCAACAAAGTCTTTCGACTTGGGATCGTTTTATAAACGGAAAAGTCATGGCGAAATTTATATAAATTTCTATATTAATAATGTTTTACCAAAACTTCTATTATTTTAGAAACCCGGTAAAAGGGACTAAGTTATATTTTAAAGATAAATAAAGTTATAACTGTACAATAACCCGACAATGAACGAAAACTATACATTTACAATTGAGACCGCAATTTTAGCTACGATCCGTCAATATGACGAAAGATTAATTTATAAAATATATTTTATAAATTCCTGACTAGAAGGTAAAATCATAACTTTTGTAAAAGCTTTACAAACACCAGTTGTTTAATTCATAACTTTAAGACGTGTGTCTACTTTTATGCAAGAACATTTTATCAATTAAATTAGTGTCGAACATATTTGTATTCAATTATTTCTCCACGTTCCTTATATAATAATCTTTGGATTGTTTTATCTGTGGTATATAATACACGTATGAATAATATAAATGTTTATTTTTCATGTGTAATATATACGGAATATATCACGTACTTTGCGTTACTTTTCGATTTATTTATTTATCCAACCACCAAACTATTACCACTTGGAAATCTAAATCTTTATCAAAGTGTCGCGATGACCGTACACCATTTGGTATGGCGTTATTTAATTACACATACCTTTTAACCTATAAAATCGAACCCTAAACGGACCAAACAACGCATAAAAAATGCCATAAATAATGCTTGTTTTTTGTGGTTTGAGCTGTGCAGGTTTTTAACTGGATATTCACTAAAGGACAAAAACAAAGCAAAACGGGACTAAAACCGAGCACGAATTTTGGAAAGAGCGCAAAAAAATAAGGTCAAGGGTTTCAAAATGTTGAAAACATAGCTAAAAACGGAAAATTCCCGTATCGACTACGTCGGACGACGTTTTTGTGCAAATCAGGAAGTAAAGAGACGAAGTCAGACGAAGTCAACCCCGGGATATTGGCGTTGGAAAGACGCATCGAAAAACCCGGAACCCACCCAAAAAAAACAGAAAATATCAAAGTGGGGCCCACCCGTTACGCACCTAGGAGCCCGGGTAAGCCCACTACCGCATAATTTACAGGTAGATAAATCCGGTAAGAGCCGCCATTTTTCTTTTATCAGAAGTACTGAGAGGGCGGCCGAAGTGGGGAGGGGAGCGGCGGGGGGGGGGTCGGGGTGGGGGGTGGGGGTCTGTTTATTTGGAAAGGGAGTGACGGATGAGGGGCCGGGGGGGGGGGGGGTGGGGGGGGGGGGGGCGGGGGGGGGGGGGGGGGCGGGGGGGGTGCGGCGAGGGAGGATGCTAAGTCTGAGGAGCGGCGGGCGGAGGGGGTGAGGGGAGGGGCCCGAGAACCGCGGGCAGGGCAGCGGGGCGACGGGGGGATGTGGCGGCGGGGCGAGTGGAGAGGAGGGCGGGCCGGAGGGGCCGGGGAACAAGGGGGGGACCAGTGGGGGGGGGGGGACATGGTAAAGAGGGCCAAGGCGCGGGGGGAGAAGGAGCGGCGCTCTTCATTGGGAGTGAGAGGATGGTTAGTGTTGTGCGCGGGGGTGACGAAGCGAGGAGCCGTCGCGCGGATGGTGTAGTAGTAGCGCAGAGAGATGGAGGAGGCGGAGGCGACGCGAGAGTGGACGCGGTGAGCGTAGAGTGCGGAGCGAATGGTGTCGCGCTGATGGCGCGGAACCATGCAGAGGAGATGGCCAGCGTGTTGTGCGCATGGGTGATGCAATGGGTGGTGGCAGGGGAGGACACGGTGGGGGGGGGGTGTAAGAGTGGGGTTTGGGGAACGGGCAGTGGGACTGGGGGGGGCGGTCGAAAGCTAGGGTATACTAATAAAAAAAAACACCTCATTCTCTTTTGTTTTTTTTTTTAAAAAGCACTTATACTTTTTAATACTTTCCCGCCTTAACACAAAACCCTATTGTCACCCACTCCCGCATCTGGCCGTAGTAGACTGTGTAGGTTGGTGTTGTGTCGGGGCAGTGTGTGTGGAGTGGGTGGTGGTGTGGAGGATCCGCACCTCTGATACTTAACAGGCGTACGCTCCTACTCGATATCCTCTTTCGCTAAATCATCTCTCCTATATCCTACAATTATTTTAGAAAAAACAAAAAAACACACCTCTAACATACACGTTGGCAATCCTAGGGGTTTTAATTGGTCAAGGCGAATCAAGGGTTTGGATCATTTTGATTGGGGGCCAAGTATTTTGAAGGGTCAGATGGTGCATTTGGTTGTTTTCTCCTCACAACCCAAACACAAGAAGCACTACAAGAAGACCCAGGACATCTATAAAAGAGGAAAAAAGATGAACAGTAGAAAGAGCTCGGTTTTTATTTTGGAGTAGTTATAATTTAGTTTTAATTTATGTTTTAAGATAATTTTAATTTACTGACATTTTAATTTACATGTCTTGTAACTATTTATGTTTGGAATGAAAGTTAAGTTTATGCAAAATTCTATATCTTGAATGCTTGTACTGCTTATTTTAGACTTTCTCATTATGTGCTTAATGGTTGGTTCTAACTGCTTATATGTGCTTAACACTCTTCAACCTCACCCTATTCTTACTTTTTATTAGTTGTCTTAAGCTGTTTTAAGCTAAAATAGTTTTTATGTGCTACCTAAGGGAGTGTTTGGCACAAGGTTAAAAACGGGTCAAAACTGTTTACAAACCATTGGGTCACCTTATTCCACTTTAACAAGCCACTTTAAAGGATTTTTCATCAGTGTCTCATATTCTTAAAGGCTTTTAAACTGTTTTTAAGATTTTTCTAAAAGGATTCTTTGAAAACTGTGGTGAAAACAGTTTTCAAAAGCTCATTAGACTAAGACCTTTAAAACCTTTTTAAGAATGTGTGCTTGTGTCTCTTTTTATATCTTAATGCAATTGTCCAAGTGGTTCTAGTTCATCTTTTGTTTTACTAAATTCTGTCAAAGTTTTCTCAAGTATATTTTTCACAGTAAGTCGCCATTTACAAAAAGAATTTTACATTAGTAAAAATTGTATTTTTAGATTTCAAAAATTTGTGCACAAGCTGTTTAAGTGTTTATCCTCAATCCTGTTTTTCACTTCTTTTTGCAATTGGAGCTTATTTCATGGCTTATTCATAAGCCTACACTAAGCCCTCTTCAATACAAACTAAAGTGCCCTGGTGCTAGGGAGTTCTTTTTAAGTCACTTTTTATGGTTCATTTGTTAGCCTCAGTATAAGCTATTTGCATTTATTGAAAGTCCATAAGCTGCTTATCAAGCTGCTATAAGCCCTTAGCCTTAAAGCCCCTTTAGAGTGCTTAAAATTAAGCCCCAAAGTGAGCCCTTAGGACTGTTTGCCTGCAGTTTGGACCATTAGCTTATTTACTTTTTGCTTTCTAGCTGTTCTTCTTTGCTTAATTTTAGTTAGGTTAGCTTATTAGGAGTTAGTCATCATCTGTTAATGCTTATTAGTGTTTTTCATTAGCTTATTTTGCCCCAAAGTGGCATAGTAGTTAGCCATCTTGCCTTAGATAAAAAGTGCAAACTGTCACTTTTTCTTAAGCCCTTTTTCCAGCTTATTTAGTTGATAGGTTTTAACTCATTAGTGCTTATTTAGGTTAGGACCCCTTTTCAGCTTATTTGATCAAGTGTTGGCTTTTTAGTCCAAAAAGTTGAGGGTTTAAAGCCCAAAGCCACAACAGCATACTAACTCTAATTAGACTTAGCTGAAGGTTTAAGCCAAATCCTGGCTTATTGAGCTTATTTCAGTTGCTCATTTTTTTTTAATAGTCTTAATGTTTGTGTGGTAAGTTGTATTTGCTCTTTTTGCCATTTGCCTTGCTTATTTGTTCACAAAAAGCCTTTAAGAAAAGCTAAAATTTGCCCTTAAGCTTAATTTAAGTGTCTGTTTAGTTTAAACCCCTTTTTAGCTTATTTAGTTATAGATTTTAGTTACTAGTGCTTATTTAAGATAGGTTAGACAATTCTTTTAGCTTTTTAGTGCAAGTTCTAGCTTAAGTGTCCAAAAAGCCAAAGAAAAGCCATTTTGGCTTTAAGCTTAGTTAAGCTTGCTGTCGGTTTTAGATAAGCTTTTTCAGCTTATTTTCAGCTTTTCACCAAAAGTTGTAGTTACAAAAAATAATAAGCCCCATGTGTTCTATAAGTTTGTTTAAAAAGTTTTTCAAAAAAAAAGAAGGGAGATAAGGGGTGACCCGGGTGAGCAAGACTCGAACCCGGGTCTCAACCCTCAATACACCCTTCTTTTATAACTCGCTTACCGCTGTGCCCTTGGGTCTTTTATGTAAGAACTTGGGCCCCCCTCAACTTAGATATTAAGGTAGTTCTGTCCCCTTAACTTATAAGCTCGTTTGAGCTTATTTTTGGGCTTATTTATAAGCCAAATTGGGTTCTTATTTTTCTTGTAGTATTTTAGGTAATTTTTCAAGAATTTTTAAAAGTAGTTGTAGTATTTTATAATTTAATTTATAGTTAAAAGTTTAAAAAATGCCATAAAAAAATACAAAATTATCAAAAAAATATTTTTCTTTTTTAGAAACTTTTCTTTTAGAGTCCATATATTCGTAGGAAAAATATAAAAACTTTCGAGGGTAAATTTTCCAAACTTTTGATTTTTAAAGAACGGGCTTCGGGTACGGATTTTGTCTTGACATCGTTTTTTGGGTCAAACGAGCCTCCGTTTTCGAGGCTAGTCTTTTTCATTCTGTGGGGTCGTTTATTGAGTCCCCTAGAGTAGTTTAAAGTAAAAATATTCGCTTAGAAGGAGTTAATTTGAAGATTTTTAGGTTTTTGACCCTTAGTTCGGGATTCGTGCTCTCGTTTTTTAGCTTAATTTCATAATTTTTAGGTTTTTCTTAATCGTTTTTGTTTGTTATTGTTAAATTTAGCTTTCCACACCCTCAAATCGTTTCTCTCATTCAAACTCCAATCTTCCGACTGTATCGATTTTCCAGCACAGCCTCGTTGGGGATAAACGACCCGGGAACATTCTATACTGCTTCTCGGTTTTATTGATTTGTGTTGTTTTTTAGATTATATATATTATTATTTTATTTTATTATATTATATATATAGTTTAATTAATTATCAATCAATTTTTCGCGCCGCTGCCGGGGATGCTGTGATACCGACTATCGTTGCTGTTGATCATTTGTGTTTGAAGCTGTGAATATTATCATATAAAAAATATATATATAAAAAAAATCAAAAATATAAAAACATTAATTATCAATAAAAATCATCATCAATATAATGTTTTCACCTGAAGCATTATCATAATAAGTTCCAACAAACCTTTAAAACTTGCGCTATTGTTGTCACTTGTGAAATACGGCTCACCTTTAATTGATAAACAAACTATAAGAGGGGTATAAGGAGGGTTGTTCCGAGGAACTACGACCCGAAAGTAGAAGGTTTTTAATAGCTTCGCGCTTTCCCGCTCCTTTGTGCGTTTGTCTTTTAAAGAGCTACCGTGAAACGAGTTGATTATTGGTTTAAGTTGTCTTATCTCATTTTGTCCATTAATAAAAAAATGTTGCTTAAAAAACTCGAAAAGCCAAAAATAATCTTCTTTTTCTTCTTATCCATTTAATTCTTTTCTTAACCCTCAATTGTTTAATTCTTATGGCGTCACTCAATCATCGTTCGAATCACCTTTACGCGATTAAAGAGTGTTCGTCTTGTGGAAATTTGCACACCAAAGACTGTGGTTGTCCAAAAGGGAGTCTTGAAGACAAGATTCTTGTTCCCATACCCGACTTGTCTCAACGACCCCTTAAAATTGAAAAAATTTATCTCGATTGTGAAGACCCGGTTCATGATCTATATTGCCGACAATTTAGCTCTAATACGAAAAGGCATTGGAGAAGTTTTTCAAGACTTCCAAGACACTTTCCCAAGTTCATGCCAATGACGATACTAACTTTGATTAATCGAGAGCCGATTCGTTGTGCAAACAAACCCCGGTGTAAATTCTTCCACAAAGTCCTCCACAAATTAACCACATTTGTTGTCACGAGTGCGGTGATTCGTGGACGATATCTTTTGTCAATGATTGCACATTAAGGTCTTGTAGAAAGGTGCTCATTATGGTTACAATTGTCCCCCCGCAAATTCCGATTATCCCAATCCGGAAACCATGGCTACAATCAAAACAGTAATAGATCCTACAAAAATTGCAAGGGTTGCCAACAACAATGTCTTTTTGGTACGTGCCAACAATGTGGTTGTAATGAATAAGAAGGAGTTTGTTTTTATGCACAGCTTGGAAATGGAACAAAAATCACTTTTCAACTCCTACTCTTTCTAACGTCTCTCCAAGTTTTTGCAAACCACCCTTCACAAAAATTTTCCAAAGTTTTCAAGCAACAATATCCATGTGTGAAAATTACGGGGATCCTCATTAAACTTACCAAATTGTCACCAATGAATGAAGACTATTATCATGAGCAAAATTCTTGCTATAATTATAATTCTTTTGGTTTTGACCAATTTCAACCCTCGTAATATACCGTCAATCATCCAATCTCTTCAATTCCCAAAATGAGCTTCTTAATTCCCAAAATGAGTATTTCTCATACCCAAAATGACTTCTCAATTCTAGTAATAAGCTTATGGAACAAATGACAACCTTATGTGATTTGGTTGGATCAAGCTGATACAATAGAAGGAATATGAAAATGGGCGAAATTGCGAAAGAGCAAGCAGCTAAAGATCGATATTGGAAGATTCCCATTTGCTATGATGATGACGAAGACTATACCATTGCAATCACACCCGTTTTATCAACCAAGGAGCCCGTTGACTCTCTCATATCTTGACACTATTCCGGCAACGGAATTGGACTAAGTAATAAAGTCTAGTGTCGAGAACCTTGTCCAAATCCCAACTGAGTCCAAGGGTATTTCCGACGGTGGTTGTGATGTGCCTCTCTGTGATAACCCTACCCCTCTTGAAGCTTTCAAAGAACACTCTGAAACTATCGTCGATTCTAACAATGATTCTACTTCGAGTAATGACGATTATCCCTACGGTGAGGATATCGATTATGTCGATGCATCACTTCCCGATTCTGAGATCGTCAGCTTAGAGGTGGTGGAGATTGTTATCCCGGAAGTTGGAGGGATTGATACTGATATTCTTCTAACAATCAAAGACGATATTCTTTGTGAAAAATTGTTGAATGTCAATCTTCTTATTACTAACATCGAAGCATTAAAAGATAATTCCACTCCATCTTCTGATATTGTGACCAAGTCTTCATCCAAATCTCTTAACCTTTTCTTGGAGGAGACTAACACCTTTGATAATTTATTAATCGAATCTGAAACTTTCTGCTTTGATTTGGAAGAGAATAGTAGTGGCAGTACCACTACTCATTCTGATTATTCTCTTCCGGATTATGCAGTTTTCTATCTCAATGACGATCATATTGAAGAAAAGAGTAGTGGCAGTACCACTACTCATGCTGATTTTTCTCTTCCTAAATATGATTCGTTCATCATTGATCTTTCGATCATCTTTTCCTCCTGCTGATAAGAGTGACTTTTATCATGAGGAGTTCGCCAATGAACTCGCTCACATCATATCTCCTCCGGATCTTGAATGTTTTTATTTTAAGATTGAGCCGATCCGGGAGAAGTTGATTGACACCCGGGATTCATGGAGAACGTTTTTTCTACGACAATGTGAATTTACATTCGAGGATGCCAATTCCCCCCCCACCCCCCTCTCTTGGCATTTGTTGTATGGATCTTTCTTGCTTTTCTCACGTATCCCATTACTCCACCATATCTTCTCTCCACTGGGAGTGAAGACACCATTTTTGGCCCTGGCATTTCCACTTAGAGCCGGTGGCATCTCATCGGGATGGAACTTTCATGTGCTTTAATGTTTATCCAAACATTAATGAAATCCCGATTGAGATTTTCTCTTCCATTTGCTTCCCCATGGACAACTTAATTCGGGGTCGAGTCAAGCTCATGACTCGGTTAACAAAAACAAGCATTTCTATCTTCTTATCTATTTTCTAACAATTAATGTGAGGGGGCTCGCCTCTTTCCTTTGTCGTGTTTTGTGTTTTGTGATTTTATGTCCAGGATACCCGGATTTTGAAGACTCGTGCTCATGGTTTTGTCCATTTTATCGAGCTTCATATCCTCAGCTTCATTTAGGGAATCCAATATCCTAATCTTATCATCTAACGTTTATCTTTAGCATACTTAATAAATGGCTTTAGATTTGCGTAGAGAACCCTTAATACTTGAATTATGCCTAGAAATTAGTATGGGGGTGACAGTCTCACATTGAGGACAATGTGTAGTTTTAGTATGGGGGAATCTAGCTATTTGATTGTGCCTGCAACCGTTGTTTTCACATAATCCCATTTTTACCACCAAAATTTTAAAAAATATGAAAAATTTTAAAAAATTTCAAAAATAAAATAAATGTTTTTGTCACAATTTTGACTTTCATGCTGGATAGAATAAGAGTAAATTTTGACCTGATCGAGCGTGTTAAGCTCTAGCTTGTTCCTAAACTTTTAGGCTAAGCGTTCGCGAAATTCGCGAAGAACGAAAAATGATAGAGTTAAGTGTGAGTGAGATGCTAAACAAGGATTAGTTGGAAATCTTAAGAGCTCATGTATGTCATTTGTGGCTTTTTCTCCCATAAGCTCTTAACCGGACTAATAATACGTGCTATTTTTGGAAATTAAACTTAAACCAACAATTTTTATGTAGATTATAGCAAAAAATTTAGTCTTAGTTCAAACTTATACTTGAGTTTTTCAAAAAGAAGTCTTCTCTATATAAAGTTATATTAAGTTAAAAAAATATATGATGATAAATAAAATAATGAAAAATATAAAAATAGAATAATAATAAAAGCTGTGGGCTGATAAAAGTTTACTACCTCTTGCTGGCTCACAACTGATGTGGTAGTCTTCTAAAGAAAGCCCATAGTAAGAATAAAAATCCGAGACTGATAAAAGTTTGCTGCATCTTGCCGGCTCACAACCGATGTGGCAGCCTTCTAAAAGGTCGAGGGTTACAATTGCATCAATGTTATGTGTAAGTATTTAGTGTGAATTAATCAATGTAAGGAAAAATGCGCCTCTTTTTGTTAAATTTAAATATGCTTTTGAACATTGATTATTTCATTTTAAGTTTTCTAAAATATAGCTATGGTATATTCAGATAAACCTAGAGATCTTGAACCCAAAGGTCTATAGTCCGATACTAGTCTCTGTTGGGGTGTCAAAAGCCTGGTTTTCCACTTAGCCGCGAGGTTGGGATGTGCCGCAGACGATGCTAAACAAGGATTAGTTGGTAATCTTAAGAGCTCATGTATGTAATTTGTGGCTTTTTCTCCCATAAGCTTCTAACCGGATTAAAATACGTGCTATTTTTGGAGATTAAACTTAAATCAATAATTTTTATGTAGTACATAGCAAAAAATTTAGTCTTAGTTCAAACTTATACTTGAATTTTTAACTGATATTTAACTGTGATTTCGTTTTAAGCTTGGTTTGGAGCGAGTGAAAAGTCGAGGACGATGAATTTATCCTTTTTGGGGGCATTCTTGGATCGAAATGCATCTTGTTCCATGATCCCTAAAGGTTATGAAAATAACGAAAGTCAAATTAGTTAGTTGCTAAAAAAATTGAGAAAAAAGAAAAATACAAAAATATTAGTGGTAATAAGTGTATATCTTTAAAAATGGTAAAAACGGGGCTTCTCTAAACTCTTGATTCTTAAATTCCCCTCGATGAACACTTAGCTACTTTTTGAGGTAATTAGTCAAGGGGGATCGAGATTCTTAGTTTTCTAAATGCTTACTTATAGCATTGTGTAAGGACACGACAATATCTTAGTATGGGTGATTTTGGTATGCGTTTAATTACATATACCTTTTACCACTAAAATTGGATTTAA
>BQNB010006833.1:81285-92733 GCA_026074375.1 Tanacetum coccineum
CCTTGGTGTATAAGAGGAACCCTAAGGCACAATGTTTAGTACGTTTTGAGAAATATCAATAGAAGCATAGAGCTTAATAGTATTTTAGTATTATTGTTTCTTCTTTACTCTTGTGTTAAGATTCCGCATTAACACTTGATAATTTAAAGTCAGTGTCTCTCATATAGTTAATTTGGATTTATCCGAGTTATCTATAGTCTCACAAAGGCTAGTCAAATCCTAAACCAAGGACCTACAATTCATAATATACATACTTTATGGTGATATCGACCACTTTATACAAGAAATACATGGTTGGTTTATTTTGACCAACATACAACAATACTTTACAGAATCAATGATGTGTCATTATGTGTAGGTATATTTTATATATCAAGTTTTACTATTTATATTTTGCCGACTTTACCTAAAACAACACTAACGGGCAGTGTACTCGATCAATAGTAGCTTCGTTGGTAAGTAGGGTGTTGATTACTAAGAGCGAGAACTTAACTCTTACGTATATCAGTATTTTAGTTATCTAAGTTACTCTATTCTATGTTAAACATATGTTAAACCTAAGTTAATCCAAATTTTAATGGATAAAAGGGGGTTTTTAGCCTGAGAGACTGGCACCGGTTTTGTTGGTGACTTAATGCTACTTAAGCTACTCTAATGCACATAAGAGATTAATTAGAGGATAGAGGAGCGGTTCAAGCCTATGGTAAGGAAACTGTATTAACCATGATTAATTTGATAGAACGCAGGTTTGTTTATTAGTGCAATGACTGTCTTATTATTGTCTGATATATCATTCCTAGATTTAGGTGGTACTTCTTCCTAAAACCTAGACATGCTAATTCTGTCATAATTAGGCACATCCGCATAAATTATTCGCGGTTGGTTATAATCTATCTTAGAAGTTCAATGCGGGTGATCTCACTGACGACTAGCTCATGAAGACTTTACTAACTTACCGCTTAACGGCCCTCTATATACTGGCAGTCCACTAGTCCTAATCCATCCTTCAAGGAATCATAACGTTATTTGTTAATCCTAGGTCACCCCCTAGTCCAACTTGTTCACTAAACCTTAAAGGGTAGGACATCACATTAACTTATGATCCTATTACTTTAGATATCTAAATTGCAGATATGGAGAGCTATCCTGGTATCTAGCTAACTCTCTATTTGTATTCCTAGACCCAGTTGAATGATAGGTCGCATACTTAAGCACGTAAGCGAGTATAAATTAATAAACATAATTCAACACACAATCAATAAGAGGCAATCGATATAAACAAAACCAAACATTAAATCTTCATAAATATGGCTAACACCTAAAGTTATTAGCCGATAACCATTGTAATTACATAAACAAATGTCATAGGTAAACGATAAAGGTAAACTAACCAAGTTAATGAATGATACCAACAATCGAACGCATATTTAAAGTATAAGAGAATTACACGGTGCTTCCTTTGTGATTAAGAGCTTTGCTTGACCTTATATGTTCTTCCCAGCTAATGAAAATCATCCTCTGTGATTAGGGTTTTGAAAATATGATTAAGCACACCCTAAAGTCGTGTTTAGGGTTTTGTATTTATAGTTGTTGGAATTAAGTCGATACACTATATCCGTTGAGGTTGATATGACGTATTGGAGTTTCTTTGGAGTAGGGACCACGTTTGTCATCTTCTAGATGGTTCCTCGATTATATCTTATTTGATACGGCGTATGATGCATTCTGAATACGGCGTATAGATGATTGTGCTGGTTTCTTTTGAAGTTTAGGCGCATATACGTCGTATCTTCTTGATGGATACAGCGTATTAAATGTTAAATCAGTAGATTTGTTGATTTCTTCATTTAAGTGTGCGCCTTTTAGCTAATCTTCCCAAATTTCTCCATAATTACTGCAAATAACTAATATAACAGATTAAGTACCAATTCATGCAATAATTATATCAAATGGGTAATTTACATGGAATAAATGATGCTATAAAAGTGACGTTATTTGATGTCATCAAATATTTCCCTACTTGAATCCTACTTGTCCTCAAGTAGACTTTAGAAAGTTTTGTAAAAATGTATCCCAGCCTAATTTTAGGATCTTTTCCATTAAACATTTTTCTTTTTAGATTACTAGCTCATAACTAAACACCTCACGAAATAGGAAAATGAAAACACTCAAATCACTTGACTAATCTATGTGGTAACATGTAACTAATTCACTTAATTTTCTCGGTCGTGCTGAGTATTCTATCATAGGCTTGGCAAGGGTACACATCTCCACCACTATAGCTAAGGAGTAACAATTCTATAAAGGTAAATCAGGTTTTTATTCAAAAGGCTTAAAGGGTTTAATTACTCTTGCTAATTACACTCGATACCAATATTCCAGAAAAGGTGACAAAGACCATACATACACACCTATAATGATAGGATAAACACATATGACTGCATTCAAACCTTAACTCGAATAAGCTAAAGAGTAGGACTGGTAGTCTTCACCAAAAGTGGTAAACTAGGAGGGGTGGCAAACCACATATACATACCCGTAACGACAGGATAGACATACATGATTGCATCCATTCCCCTACTCGAGTAAAACAAGGTTTAGGACGAAGAATAATATAGAGTATGGATTTTCTAACTCTTTCTCTAATAGTAGTAAACTAACAAGGCGGATTTTTACCCAATTCAACACTTTTAAAGACACGAATCAGACTCAAAGAATATCTTGATAAATGGATCAATGAAAACAACCTAAGTTGGTGTTCCCATAACTGTCAACTCCCAATCATTCCAATTACAACTCTAGTGGCAACTTTCACCACTTTATACACACTTTTACATAGTTGGTTTATATTACGTACCAAATCTAATACAACAATACTCTACAAACATCTTTTTTTGTATTTTTTTGATTTTTTTTACACTAAGAACTGAAAATAAAACTAATGTGTAGAATTTTACCATCTCATGACTACAATAAATCTGAATAATTAATATCCGATCATAATAACGAAGTAGTAACCATACACAAGCGAACTACTACTTTTACATTCCCGTTGCATTGTGCAACTTCACGACCTAACCGGAGATAGAAAATCACCATTGTGTTATGCAATTTCCTGACCATACTGTAGGTGGAAAAGATAGACCCAAGACACAGGAAATACAATACTTTACACAAAAAGTAACTAGTGATTGATTAAGGACTAATCTAATAGGGTAGGCTAAGGTATAATGGTGTAACAAAACATTTGTGGTTTAATCCTAAAGGAACGGCTCTACGAGTTTTTCTAGGGGTATCTTACTCTTAGAATGAGAGTAAACAAAGGGTTAATACGTGGGTTAACTAACCGATGTAGTTAGTTAATAAAATAGTATAGGTTTTTTTGGTGTAATCCTAGAAATTTACCAGTTTAGAAAATTCACTCCATCTATTAAAAATAGTGCTTATTATTGTGGTCTCGAATAGATATACCAAGCCGAGTTCTAAAGTTTACTACAGTCACCGGCACACTCATAAGTCTAAATCCTCATAATATCTAACAAGAGTTATGTGTGCAATGTCATGTGGATTATAATTTCACAAAAAGTATGCTAATTTTTTTTAAATTTAGGCATAAATTAAGCATATTATTGTGAAAACAAGGACAAGTAAGCTTAATAATTCTCCTCCTCTCACTTGAGATATACAACACCCTCATTGTATAAATATAAAATTAAATACAAGAAATATAAAGAATTAGAATGGGAAACTCCCCTGAGATTTGCTCAGTATGATCCTCCATGTTACGTTTATGAGCAAGATTGTGTGTGCAAGAGCGTCTGAATTCTAGCACGAACAACATGCACACAGTAATTCCAAAAAATAAGCATACCACTAATCACGTTTCATTGATTAGAAAGCTCTTGTATCAATTAATTAGAAAACAATGCAATTCTATCTCGGTTGTATCTGCTTAGTTAGAAATTAAAATCCTAGAAAGCAAACAGGAAATTGATACGCCGTATGGTATGAGGCGGATATGCCATATCTAAACATGTGTTAAGAAAATTCTAAGTGCGAGTCAGATTAAGTAATACGCTGTCTTCGTTTAACGAATATGCCGTATAGAAAATCTGATAGAAAAGTTTTAAATGCAAAAATTAAAAGACTAGATAATGTCCAAACATTCGATACACCGTATGAGGTGGTAAGAATACACCGTATCGATGTTTAGGAAGACAGACTCGATAATAAAATGAAACATAGTCGGGTTGTCTCCTGGAAAGCACTTTTCTTTCAGCTAGTCTTTAAGTTAGACTTTTTCCTTCAGCTTCTTTACTCTATCTCATGCACGCTTAGGTGCCTGCGTGTCAGCCATTCTTCCGTTTTCGCTTCTCGGATATATTCGGGTCCTAAGTTTAAGACCCCCTTATAGAAACTTTTGAGCTTTCAATATGGATGCGAGATTCCATTCAGCTTGTCATGCACACTTACCTTTAGTAATGCCATGATCTTGTTCCTTGGGCATTGGATAGATGTTTAAACCTTGGATGTGATCGCGCCATTTGGTAAGTCACGTTATCATTACCATTGTGGATAGTGATTAATCTGTCAAATCTTCTTGCTCCTACACATGAAGCTTTGTAGAATGGCTCTCCAAAAATGACATCTCCCATGTCTTGATCTCGGTAGCCATCTATATTCTCCACTATTTCAAAATGAGTTACAATAGAAAATTTTCCAACAAATATAGGTACATTCAAAAAAGATCCTACTACGTTCTTTCCTTTGTATTCAACTTTGTCCTTCATTATAGAATTGTAGAACTTTTTAGACATCACATTAATATAAAATTTGGAAAATATTAGCGTTTACAAGTTCAAAACCTATCATGCATGAAAATCTTAAGTTGTAGGCACAATTAATATGGATCTTCCGGTCAAAGTCACAAAAACTAGGGTATTCGTCAAAACTCTCATTATTACTAGTCTTAAATATGTCAATCATGGGTTCATTAATTACTTCTCCTTCACCAATAGTTTGGTCTAAATCTTCAACTTGATTCCTCCTAAGCTCTACGAGTGTGTTTAGATTGTTTAAATTCAATTAAGTCATCAAAACTAGGGTATTGTGATCTATTTATCATTAAAGCTTCTCTTATAAGCCTAGCTTCTAAATCAAGTTTCATTCTTTCCCCTAAGCTTAGCACATAGACCCTCTTAATTAAGCTACTAGTAGGTTTAATACTTTTAAAAGTAACATTTTCATTCCCTACCCTTAATGTAATTTCTTTTTAAAGACATCAATTTTAGCATGGGCATTAGACAAAAATGATCTTTCGAGGATCAAGGGCACTTTGACGTCCTCAGGCATATCTAGAACTACAAAGTCTACAGGGAAAACAAACTTACCAATTCCTACTAGTACATTCTCTGCTACACCCTTGGGATATTTTATTGTTCTATCGGCCAATTCAAAGGTCAATTTAGTAGGGGCTAGGTCTCCTAAACCTAAGTTGGTAAAGGTCATTGGGGGCATAACACTAACACTAGCTCCTAAGTCAGCTAAGGCCATTTTAAAACAAACATTATTAATATAGCAAGGTAAAGTAAAAGTTCCTGGGTCTTATTCCTTTTGAGGCAGACGATCTTCATTCACTGATCTTCTGACTTGATCTTCCATCCTTCGTCCCTCCTCAAATACTCCATAAGTAGCAAAGTCTAACACATTCATCTCTTCATAACAATCATTTGTTAACCGACATGGAAAAGGAATAGTCAATTGATTTGGCTTGAAAGTCTGCATTCTGTTCGGGTTGTCTAATATGGCGTATCGAGCTCCTCCGATACGGCATATCGATGTCATGTCAATTTTAATAGTAGTCGAGATTGAATTGACATGGTATCTTAGGTTAGTTTCGGTTGAGCTAGGCAAACTTCTAGATCCCCTTTCTTGTAGCACCTTGCTCATTTGTCCAATTTGAATTTCCAAAGCTTTGATCGAGGCTCCTTGGTTCCAAATACCGAAATCGGTTAAAGAACAAATCTCCTTAAACAAGATATAATTTTTGTCATGTCTTTTTGTAGATTCAGCCATAAATTTGTTTATGGATTCTTCCATTGTTTACCTTTGTTCTTGATATGAAGGATTTCCGTTATCTCTTTGGTAGAATCTCGAAGCAGCTGCTCTAAATCTTCCTCCTTAAGGGAATGGTACACCATACTACGTGTAGAAAGCTTCCTCAATTGTATTTACCTTTTCTTTTATTGGACAATGTTTAGTGTAGTGAGGTCCTTTGCATGATTCACATCCTACCTGAGCAGTATAAACTTTTTCATTCACCTTTTTAATTTCCCTTCCAAGGTTGTTTAGTTGAGCTTGTATAGAAGCTAGCCCATCAGAAGTGTTAGTACTTCTTGTCCTAGTAGACGTCCCATTGTGCCATTTTTAAGAATGATCAACCATCTCTTGTATGGCTTTCTTTGCATCAGCGGCATTCATAGATGGTATGGCACCTTTAGAATCAAGAATTTGCCTATTAGGTACATCTAGTCCTTTGTAAAACAAGATCACTTCCTGCATGTTAGTTAAATAATGTTGGGGGCATCTCAATAACAGCTCCTTGAATTGTTCCCAAGCTTAATAAAGAGTCTCGTCAGGCTCTTATTAAAAGTTATTGATTGCCACCATATTCTTAGCAGTACAGGCAGGTAGACAGTATTTGCTTAAGAATTTCTTCTTAAGAGTTTCCCAAGTATCAATTGAACCAGCTGGTTCATTTATTAGCCAATGACTTGTAGGTCTAGTAAGTGACATAGGGAAAACTCGAAGCATAATTTGATCTTGACTAACTTCAGGTATGTGAAATAGATCAACGATCTCAAGTACCTTTTCAATATGCTCGTTAGCATCTTCATTATCCAATCCAATAAAGGTGTTGTCTTGTAGTTCGTTGAGAAATTGACCCTTCAACTCGAAGCGAGCCTTATCATTCATCTTAGGCCTAACGATTCCTGATCCATAATCTTCTCGGGTCCTAGTCATGTATTCCTCCATAGTTGGTTCCCCGATTGTTTCTGTTTCTTCTTTTTCAAATTGATGTGAAGATCGTTTTAGGATCTATAATAACTAAGTTTGTTGATGCGCAGCGGAATTTAAACAAAAAATGATGTTATTTAACAAGGTTTACATTCATACAAGCCCCAATTCTATTTGATCATGATAGAATGTGTTACCTAACTATAACAGGGATCAAAGATACCTTTGATCTTAGGAATAAAACGATCTCAAGTGGTGAGATCATTGGTGTTTTCCTAAAACATGATTAAAACAAAAAATTACGTCGTGGCTACTGTATCAGATGACCAATACGCCGTATTCAATTGACTGAATACGCCGTATCAGTTGAATACAAATACGCAGTATCTGTTATGATAACTTAATACGCCATATCCAATGATTTAGAATACGCAGTATAGGTTAATCGAACAGAATACAGATGAAACAAAAATAATGCAGAAAAATTAAATATGCAAAAATTTACAATGCAAACTAATCTAAGTTAAAATAAACTAAAAATACTAATAAAAACAAAAATTAAAGTTTCACTCTACGACAGCGACGCCAAAAAACTTGATGTGTCATTGTGTGTAGGTATATTTTATGTATCAAATTTTACTATTTATATTTTGCTGACTTTACCTAAAACAACACTAACAGGTAGTGTACCCTATCAATTGTAGCTTCATTGGTAAGTAGGGTGTCGATCACTAAGAGCAAGAACTTAATTCTTAGGTCTATCAGTATATGAGATATCTAAGTTATTCTATTATATGTTAAACCTATGCTAAACATAAGTTAATCCTAATTTTAACGGATAAATGAGGTTTTCAGTCTGAGAGACTGGCACGGGTTTTGTTGGTGACTTAACGCTACTTAAGCTACTATAATGCACATAAGAGATTAATCAGAGGAAAGCGAAATGGTTCAAGCCTATGGTACGGAAACTGTATTAACCATGATTAATCTGATAGAATGCAGGTTTGTTTATTAGTTCAATGACTGTCTTATTGTTGTCCGATATATCATTCCTAGATTTAGGCGGTACTTCTTCCTAAAACCTAGACATGTTAATTCTGTCACAATTAGGCACATCCGCATAAAGTATTCGCGGTTGGTTATAATCTATCTTAGAAGTTCAATGTGTGTGATCTCACTAACGACTAGCTCACGAAGACTTTACTAAATTACTGCTTAACGGCCCTTTATATACTGGTAGTACACTAGCCCCAATCCATCCTTCAAGGAATCAGAATGTTATTTGTTAATCCTAGGTCACCCCTTAGTCTAACTTGTTTACTAAACCTTAAAGGGCAGGACAACACATTAATTTGTGATCCTATTATTCCAGATATATAAATTACAGATATGGAGAGCTATCCCGGTATCTAGCTAACTCTTTATTTGTATTCCTAGACCCAGTTGAATGATAGGTCGCATACTTAAGCATATAAGCGAGAATAAATTGATAAACATAATTTAACACACAATCAATAAGAGGCAATCGATATAAACAAAACCAAACATTAAGTTTTCATAAACATGGCTAATATCTAAAGGTATTAGCCGATAGCCATTGTAATTACAAATACAAATGTTATAGATGAATGATTGAGGTAAACTAACCAAGTTAATGAATGAACAATCAAACACGTATTTAATGTATATATGGATTACATGGTGTTTCCTTTTTTATTAAGAGCTTTGCTTGACCTTCTATGTTCTTCTCAGCCTTTGAAAATCGTCCTCTGTGATTAGGGTTTTGAAAATATGGTTAACCACACCCTAAAGTCGTGTTTAGGGTTTTGTATTTATAGCTGCTGGAATTAGGTCGATAAACCGTATCCGTTGAGGTCGATACGATGTATCAAAGTTTCCTTGGAGTAGGGACCACGTTTGTCATCTTCCAGAATGTTCTTTGAGTATATCTTCTTTGATACGGCGTATGATGCATTCTGAATACGGCGTATAGATGATTGTGTCTTCGTGGTTTCTTGTGAAGTTTATGCGCAGATACGCCGTATTTTCTTGATGGATACGGCGTATTGAATGTCGGATCAGTAGGTTTCTTGATTTCTTCGTTTAAGCTCCAAAATATGCGCCTTTTAGCTAATCTTCACCAATTGCTCCATAATTACTGCAAATAACTAATATAACAGATTAAGTACCAATTCATGCAATAATTATATCAAATGGGTAATTTTCATGAAATAAATGATGCTATAAAAGTGACTTTATTTGATGTCATCAAATATTCCCCCACTTGAATCCTACTTGTCCTCAAGTAGACTTTAGAAAGTTTTGTAAAAATGTATCCCAACCTAAGTTTAGGATCTTTTTCGTTAAGCATTTTTCTTGTTAGATTACTAGCACACAACCAAACACCTCACAAAATAGGAAAATGAAACACTCAAATCACTCTACTAATCTATGTGGTAACATGTAACTAATTCTCTCAATTACTCGATCGTGACGAGTATTCTATCATAGGCTTGGAAAGGATACACATCTCCACCACTAAAGATAAGGAGTAACAATTCTATAAAGGTAAATTGGGCTTTATTTTTGAAGGTTTAAAGGGTTTGATCACTCTTTTAATCTCTATCGATACCAATATTCCAGAAAAGGTGACAAAGACCATACATACACACCCATAACGATAGGATAGACACATATGACTGCATTCAAACCTTAACTCGAATAAGCTAAAGAATAGGATTAGTAGTCTTTATCAAAAGTCGTAAACTAGCAAGGGCGACAAACCACATATACATATCCATAACGATAGAATAGACATACACGATTGCAATCATTCCCCCTCTCGAGTAAAACCAAGGGTTAGGACGAAGAGTAATATAGGGTATGGATCTTCTAACTCTTTCTCCAATAGTAATAAACCAACAAGGCGGACAAAATCCCACATACATGGCCGTAACGACGAAATAGACATGCATGATTGCTCACATCCTCATTCGAGTAAGACCAAAGGATAGGAATTAGGAAAGGGAAAATAATTGTTGTTAAAGAAAATGAAGCAAATAGATATAGTCCTAGGCACAATGTAGCTAGTTACTTTCCCCACCATCCCTTGATAAAGACACAAATTGGTAGACTAACTCACATTTCTAACATGGAACAATCAACGCTTTTGAAGACACAAATCAGACTCAAAGAATATCTCGATCAGTAGATCAATGAAAACAACCTAAGTTGGCTTCCCCATAATGGTCAACTCCCAATCATCCCAATTACAACTCTAGTGGTAACTTTCGCCACTTTATACATACTTTTACATAGTTGGTTTATATTACATACCAACTCTAATACAATAATACTCCACATACATCTTTTTTGTATTTTTCTGATTTTATCGTTTTTTAAAACACTAAGAACTGGACATAAAACTAAAGTGTAGAATATCACCATCTCATGACTATGATAAATCTGAATAATTGATATCCGATCATAATAACGAAGTAGTAAAAATACACGAGCGAACTACTACTTTTACATTCTCGTTGCATTGTGCAACTTCCCGACCTAACCAGAGATAGAAAATCACCATTTCGTTGTGCAATTTCCCGACCATACCATAGGTGGAAAAGATAGACTTAATACACAGGAAATACAATACTTTACACAAAAGTGACTAGCGATTGATTAAGAACTAATCTAATAGGGTAGGCTAAGGTGTAACAAAACATTTGGGGTTTAATCCTAAAGGAATGGCTCTACGGGTTTTTCTAGGAGTATCTTACTCTTAAAATAAGAGTAAAAAAGGTTTATACGAGGGTTAACTAACGATGTAGTTAGTTAATAAAACATGTATAGGCTTTTGGTGTAATCCTAGAAATTTACCAGTTTAAAAAAGTCCCTCCATCTATTAAAAATAGTGCTTATTATTGTGGTCTCGAATAGATATACCAAGTCAAGCTCTAAAGTTTATTACAGTCACCGGCACACTCATATTTTTGTGGAATTTAGGTAAACATTTAGAAACGGATAAGTCTAAATCCTTACAATATCTAACAAGGGTTATGTGTGCAAGGTCATGTGGATAATAATTTCATACAAAGTATGCTAAAAAAATTAAAATTTAGGCATAAATTAAGCATATTATTATGAAAACAAGGACAAGTAAGCATTCTAATTCTCCTCCCCTCACTTGAAATATACAACGCCCTCGTTGTATCAATATAAAAATAAATACAAGAAATATAAATAATTAGAACGGGAAACTCCCTTGAGATTTGCTCGGTATGATCCTCCATGTTGCGTTTATGAGCAAGATTGTGTGTGCAAGAGCGTCTGAATCCTAGCACGAACAACTAGGGTCTTGTGATCTATTTATCATTAAAGCTTCTCCCATAAGCCTAGCTTCTAAATCAAGTTTCATTCTTTCCCTTAAGC
>BQNB010006834.1:0-95888 GCA_026074375.1 Tanacetum coccineum
ACACTTGTAAACAAGCAAATGATCTCATCAGCTTTCCTCTTGATGATGTGTTATTTGATAAATGTGTTGCTGGTGCTGATGTAATCAGTCTCAATGTTTAATGATAATTGGGTCTTGTCATGGATTAATGTGTGTCTTTGCTGAGAATGGATTGTTTATACATAACCCTGCTACTAGAATATGCAATGTGTTAGCTTTTCGTACGATAAACAGTCAGCGTAAGGCCAGATGGTATTCTTTCGGGTATGATGAGTCTACCGAAGATTACAAAATTGTTGAAATAGCTTCCACCACTACTAACAAAGTCTACCTATACTCTTTGAAAACCCAAAAGTGGAAGTGTATAGGTAAATCTCCTTTTAAGTTTTTATTGAATTCTGGTAGGATTTTTTTTAAATGGGGCTTTCCATTGTGTGACTTATGAGTACCCCGAGAGGATAGTTGCTCTTGATTTGGCAAAGGAGACGTATGTTAAACTTTTGTTTCCCGAATATTATTCGATTTCTTAAGATGATTATAGGGATTTCAGACTGGCGCCCTTGGGAGAGTCTTTGTGTCTTATTTGTGATTCTTGGGGTACTCATACGAATCTGGATCTGTGGGTTATGACAGTTTATGGAGCCGAAGAAACTTGGGTTAAGTTTGCTTCCTTCCAATTTGTGACTCATGGTTGGATTGATGAGTCCCCCGTTCCTTTGTTTTGTTCAAATGACAGGAAACTCTTGTTTTGTGTCAAATGGGATTCATTATCTATGATCTAAAACATAGTCCCGTCTCACGTATTAAGTACTCTATATTTGGTGAAGCTTGCATTGTTGCTGAGAGTTTGTTTTCACCTTTCCCTCTTTAGGCCTTGCCGATAACACAATGAAGGTAATTTTTACCATATCCATATCATTGTCTTTTTATTTAACTTTGCTCTATGATATGTCAATTTTATGGTTTAAATTGTCACATCTAACGATTTTAGTATGCTGGCATTAGTCAAGACAATGATATGGATATGGTAAAAATTACCTTCATTGTGTTATAGGCAAGGCCTAAAGGGGGAAAGGTGAAAACAAACTCTAAGCAACAATGCTAGCTTTACCAAATATAAAGTAGTTAATACGTAAGACGAGACTATGTTTTGGATCATAGATAATGAATCCCATTTGACACTGAAACAAGAGTTTCTCGTCATTTGAACAAAACAAAGGAACGAGGGACTCATCAATCCAACCATGAGTCGCAAATTGGAAGGAAGCAAACTTAACCCAAGTTTCTTCGGCTCCATAAACTATCATAACCCACATATCCAGATTCGTATGAGTACCCCAAGAATCATAAATAAGACACAAAGACTCTCCCAAGGGCGCCAATCTAAAATCCCTATAATCATCGTGAGAAATTGAATAATATTCAGGAAGCAAAAGTTCAGCATACGTCTCCTTTGCCAAATCAAGAGCAACTATCCTCTCGGGGTGCTCAGAAGTCACCCAATGAAAAGCCCCATTAAAAAAATCCCACCAGAATTCAATGAAAACTTAAAAGGAGATTTACCTAAACTCTTCTACATTTGGGTTTTCAAAGAGTATAGGTAGACTTTGTTAGTAGTGGTGGGCGTTATTTCAACAATTTTGTAATCTTCGGTAGACTCATCATACCTAAAAGAATACCATCTCGCCTTATGCTGATTATTTTATTCGTTACGAAAAAAGTAACCAATGCATATCTCTAGTAGTAGCAGGGTTATATATAAACAAACCATTCTCGGCAAAGACAAACGTTAATCCGTGACAAGACCCAATTATCATAAAACATTGAGACCGATTGAATGGATTTTTAAGCTCATCAGCAGTAGCAGCACATTTATCAAATAACACATCACAAGGAGGAAAGCAATGAGATCGTTTGCTTGTTTTACAAGTGTTCCATACAGTCTAACATGTTCTATGCTAGTAGAACAAAAAGTCTAATTGTATTTTTAAAAAAAACAGGTATCTGTAAATTAAAGATACCAATCTATACCAAACACACTTCCATTGTAATATAATGATTTAAACTGTAGCGGTTTCTTCTTCGAGTGTCGTACTTCAATACTTTGGATTTTTTTTAGGGTTGTTTTAATTTGTGGGGAAAGTAAATACAACTATTAATTTATAAATTATGTGCCCCTTTGTTTTTACTACATTGTTAGAGTTATATGCAAATAAAAAGTCACGTTTTTTGTTCGGGCTTATTCGTTATGAACGTTGCACACACCTACTAAAAAAACTTTTTTACTATAAGGCAGAGCTTATAATGCGCTCAAAATATAAAAGTCGAAATAACAGCTTCAAAATCAGATATAATACGCAGCGAACTCGAGCCAATCTTTAATTTTTTATTGCTTAATCAAATAAACTGGTCGAGCTCGAGCCGACCCCAACATACCACGACGGTGGCTCAAGCTTAAAAATTAACGCTCCAACTGAGCCGAGCTCGAGCTCTTACGGGCAACATGTACATCCAGCCAAATATGTTGTGTTTCATGACACGTTGTCTTTGTTTTACGACAAATCTTCCATGTTATAATTTACAACCTCCGAGTCCACTTAGTCTTAATCAAGTTTCATGATGATCTTTGTATAGATTTTCAAAAAAATTCCGGATCATGTATTAGTTCGGCAAATTTTTTGCATGTGTGCACCAAACTTTAATAAGCATCAAATTTTAAAGATGGTAGGCACTTTGTATTAAGAAAAATACTTTTCACTGCGGATGATTTTCGGAAAGTATGCACGCGCATACCCTCTTCCTTAAGCCTACGTGTTGAAAACCCCATCTCTTAGAGCACGAAGTATCCTAGCGCCATAGGGCTCGTGTCATAGGAAAAGTGTTCTCACTATTTCTTATAACTTAAATAAAAATCATCCCCCTTCCATCGCTAAAGTTATAAGACACTCTTGGCCTACACTTAACCCAATAAAACACATATAAAAACAAATCCCTTATAGCATTGGCGGGTGATCTTGGCGCGAGACCTTATGGCTTTGGAGTCAAGTGTGGGACTGGTGTTATAAGGCTGACTTATATGACACAACCTTATAACTCAAGGCACCTAGAGCTCTAAAAGTGAAACATGCATGCATGATGGATAACACAGTAGGTTAGGCTTTTCTTTATAGATTTAATTTGTGTTTATAATGGAAAACTTTTAAATAATTTATCTATCAAAGTAAAAATAAAAGCAGCCCTTAATTATATGAAAAGAAAACTAAAGAAGAAGCAAACCTGGATGGGAGAAATCGTATGAATCATAATATATGATAGACGAATGTCGAATGCGTTTGAAATCGAAATACATAGATTATCTAATGTATTTTGGGGCAGTATATAATAGAATTATAAGATTATACTAATGTATTTTTGGTGCCTGTTCGCGTTTGGCCATGTGAAATATGGTCACTTTATCAAACCCAAATACGGCCCAGGAGTTTTTATATATACCCCGAGGTGCTTTTAATTTTATGAACGTGGGAATGTGGTACGGAGCCTCTTGTGCGACGAGTTATATTATCTAAGGTTTTCGGATATAAATTTTGCTATTCTGTTTCGTGTTGACTTTGTCTAAAGAAATAATAATGCCCGCGCGTTACGGCAGGACTGTTTTTGTTTGTTTGTCGAAGATGTATTTTCATACTTGTGTAGCCGGCAATTTTTGTAAGAAGTAACCATAAATAGCCTCTATACTACATGTCGTTCTACATATTTAGATTTCATTAAACTATAGGGTGGTTTTTAAAGTTAATAAATAGGTTAAGGGTGTGTTTGAAATTATTATATTTTAAAGGGAGATTTACATGTATATCATTACAAAAACTCAAAATTACATCAATATCCTTTTAAATTTTACAATTACTTCAATATCCTTACAAAACTTCATAATACACATATTTATCCAAAATACATTTTTTTCATATCTTTTTAGATTTAAATATTTAAAACTTTATTCATAAAACACATAATTTATACATATTCATACGCTCTTTTATAAGTTTTCCATCCGTTTCTGTACGTTTTTCCGACCGTTCTCGATGTTTTCTTTCGTTTTTCGTCCGTTTTGTTAGGTTTTCGTCCTGTTTTTTTCTTTTTCACGTTTAACCAATGTTTTTTTTCATTTTCGTACGTTTTCGTCCGTTTTTGAGTTTTTCATCCGTTTTTGTACGTTTCTTACGTTTTTATACATTTTCGTCCATTTTTCTGCGTTTATGTCCGTCTTTGCCCGTTTTCTGCCCGTTTTTATACGATTTTGTATGTTTTTATAAGTTTGCATATGTTATGAACACTTTTGAATGTTTTTGTATGTTATCATACGTTTTTTCCGTTTAATCCGTTTTTATACGTTTTCATTCGTTTTATACATTTTCATCCGTTTTATACGTTTTTGTACGTTTAAATACGTTTTTGAATGTTTTCATACATTTATCATACGTTTGAATAGTTTTTTGTACCGTTTTTAATTGTATAAAGCGAATGAAAAACGAATAAACATTACAAAAACCGAGAAAACTTATGAGGCTACGAACGGATGAAAACGTACAAAATGTACGAAAACGGTAAAAACGGATACAATTCATGAAAGGGTAGGAAAATGTATGAAAACAGAGAAAAATGGACAAGACGTATGGAAACGTACAAAAACGCATGAAAACGTACGAAAACAAACGAAAACGTACGAAAACAGACGAAAATGTACGAAAACTAACAAAAACATGCGAAAACATACGAAAACAGAGAAAAACGGATCAAGACGTACGAAAACATAGGAAAACGAACGATAACGTGCGGAACGTGCGAAAACATAAAAAAACGTATGAAAATGTTCGACAACGTACGAAAACATTCGAAAACTTTCGAAAACTGACGAAAAAGTTCGAAAACGTGTGAAAATGTACGTAAACGTATAAAAACGTAAAAAAACTTATAAAACCAATATTGAATAACTTCGGTTAAGTGGGTTTCTTTTTATATCTAAATGGGCCTATTTTTATATGAAAGTCCCAATTCAATGTCTATATGGAACGTAACACTCAACCAAAATAAATCAAATAACACAAGTAATACTTTTCAATAGTATAATGCTTTTATTGGTAATAATCAAAAGTATTAAACAATTTTCTATGGATAGCACAAGTTGAATGACCATGTAAGATTAACCTTAAAACAAGTAAACTTGCTTAAGAGTATCAAGTTTAAAAGCGAACTTATATAGACCAGCTGAGAGGTCAGAGGTTATGACCCATGTAAGTTCGACAAAGGAGTAAAATGCCTATAAAATAAATACAACAATGAAAACGATACAATTACTTCTTTTGAACATTCTCTAATTATGACTATACTGAGGTTGCGTCCTTGAGTGGGGGTAGTGGGCGACGTGTAAAGATTCTAGTGGAGGACGTACGGCTTTTTAAAATGCACGTCCAAATCTTGGAAGTGCGGAGTATAATATCTTGGAGAAGAGGAAATGGAGAACCCTTGCCGAGGAGAAAAATACTTTGTTGGAGGCGAAAGACAAGGAGATTGAAGATTTGAAGTCTTTAGGTGATATTAAGTTTTCCCTCTTAAACTTCAGAGAACACTTAAAGCTCAACTTGTTCTTCTTCAAAGGGCAATAGGAAAGTCAGAGTATTGCCACCTCTGACTTACCTTAGAACCTCATTGTATTCCTTCTACATATCAGCTGATATCCATCCCAGCTGACGAGTATGTCTTCAAGTAATCTTTGACTTCCTTGACGATGTCTTTGACTCGAATACGTATGATGTTGCTCTCTGAGGCTTTGCACTCAGAGAGTCTTTTCATTACCTCTGAGTCTACCACTCAGAGATTCTTTCATTATCTCTGAGTCTACTACTCAGAGATTCTTTCATTACCTCTAAGTCCACTACTCAGAGGTTCTTTAATACCTTTAAATCTAAGAGCTGATTACTGGGCACTGAATCGGCTCAACAATCTCCCCATTTTGAATATAAATTATGCTAAGTCTAAAATTAAGGTAAGTGAGTACATAGCTTCTTCTTACACATAATTAACCAGATAAAAGAACAACGTACATCATACTTCATTCAATCATTACAAATTACATCCCCAACTCATGTGAGCTGGTTCTTACAATTTCTCTGGCCTTATCTACATCATCCCTGGATTCTATTTCAATCTCCATAATATTGTACATTTCCCTTGCCTCTGGAGAATCTAGGTTGATGTAATTGAGAAGTCTGATAAGTTGAACAGTGCTAGTGATGTGAAACTCTATTTCTCTCTAGAAGACTAAATCAAAATTTGCATTAAAATAAAAGAATCATGCCTTTGGTTCTTGAATCACCATACCTTCCTTGCCAACAACAATAGAGGGAGGAGTTATGTTCCTCTATGTTCCAGCCACATCAATTCGCTCTTTGACAAAAACTTCTTTTAGAGTCTCCATCCTCTTCCTTTTCTTGTCTTCAGCAGTCATTCCAAATGATGCAAGTGCAGGTGGTGGTGGAAGACCAAGATTCTTTGCTTTGTTTAAGACCCATTGAAACTTTGACCTCATACTTTGTAAGAGTGAATCAATTGATTTAATAGACATTTTGGAAGCTAGAGCATGAACTTCCAGCCATTCACTAAAGCCTAGCATTCTAAGTCTGAAGTTTGGGTAAACAGTTAGGTTTAGAGGATCATTACCTCTGGTGATCCTCATTGTTGGCTCTTTTTGTGAATTGATAATGTAACTGATCTTGGTGATTGGCAGAGGATTAGTTCTTCCTTGAATGCACTGGTAGTATTCATTTACCAGCTTAGCCTTTTTCTCCTCATGCTCTTTCCATTTTAACATCTGAGCTTTGACGGTTGCTGGGTTGAGCAACTTCTTTAATACCTTCTCTGACTCTTCTTCCTGTGCTCTCAGATCAGCCAACCTCTTGATTTCAGCAAGCTGTTTAATGAATTCTTCTTGTGTTGAGACCTCCTCTACGTTCATAAAGGGCTTCAAACTTGGCATTTTGGGATTAGATCCTCCTTCATCCATGAATGGAACAAGTATATTAACCGGTTCTTCCATGTCAACACCTTTGCCTTTAGCAGGATCTCTAGGAGGAGATGGTTCTTTGAGAGGGGCAGGTGAGAAACTTGATGAAGTAGTTTGAAACCGCTTATCAATGAATTCTTAGACAGACTCTTGTTGAGGTACAGGCTTCATCATATGCTCGGGGGGAAAGGAGCACAGAGGAGTTGGTGATGGAAAATTAGGAATGGGAGTTACGATTTTAAACTTTTTGGACAAAGGCTCCTTGTCAAGCTTATCATAGTCTGTTTCATCATCAGTTGTTTTTGGATTGGTAGTCTGATGAATAACCATTGCATTATCAGACTTGTGCTCCCCCTGAGAGGCATCAGGGATAGCAGCATTTTTTTTAACATTGGAATGCTCCCCCTGAGTGGTTGCAGGGTTTGCATTCTCATCCATCTGACCTTCTTTACTCTTCTTCCCCTCAGCATGATCATTTATGATCACTGCTACTTCGAGGGTGTTCCTGGCTTCCTGTAACTAAGAGTGCATATCCTGAACACTGAGAAAGTATTTTGACAAATGTTTGGTCTGAGAGATGAGATCCTTTCTGACATCTTGCATACCCAGACTGACTTTTAAAGAGATAGAATCTGCCATCTCTGTCTTGAGAACTTTGGTTAAGGCCTTTTGAAGAGTAACAAATCGTTGGCTCTTAGCTTTATGGGCAATGTTGAACTTTCGATTCATGTGTTTGACAACCCATTTGTTCAATTAAGCTTGTTCCTCTGCAACTGATTCAGATACAGATAGAATAAGGGGTGTCAAGGACTCTTTGAGGAGTTGAGGAAGACAGTTTTTCAAAGCATCATATACAAGTCCAGGTAGCTGAGCTTTTCAAGAATGGCTGATGAGATCTAGCACAGAGGACTTGATATCATCAGAGACCTTTTGAGCGATTGAGGACTCTATTTCCTCAACTATATAATAAAGCAGACTAACTTCTTTACAGACATGGTCCAGATGTCCTGAAAGACTTTGAAATTTAGCGAAAGCAGTCTTTTCCCATGATGTGTGTTCTGAGTGAGAGACATCGTGACTTGAATCAGAGACAGGTGTCTTAAAGCCTGAAAGAGATTAAAGGTCATCATCTTTTTTTTGAACGGCAGTTTGGTGCAGCTGGAGTATCTTACGTGCCACAAAGGCATCAAGTCTCTCAACCCGAGTTCGAATCATATCACGAAGAGAAATAACAACCCCCAGGCTAGCCATCCAGTTTCCTATCAAGGGGCTTCAAGGCATCGCGCTGGGATTCAAACCCGGCTGCCATTCAGGGAAAATCCCCCACATGGTGAATAGCAGGAGTTCGACTCCTGACCTCCCACACATGGAGACTATAACCGGATGCATCAATCCAACTGAGCTAGACATCATTTGCATTAAAGATCATCATCTGGCATAGACTTTAGTTCAAACTCAGAGTCTGCAGTTTGAGCATCCATGTCCATGGGTCCAAATCTCATGAGAGTAACCTCTGCATATTTAGCAATCTATGAGGCTTGGAAAGACTTGACAAATAGAATCTCTGATTTAGTATCAAACGGGCTTTCTTGAGCGTGTTGAACAGCTTATTTTTACTTGTCCACTTCGTCCAACAGCTGCTCAACGTCGAAAGAGTGATCCTCATCCTTATCTTTTTCCTCCATATTCTCCTTCACTATTATATTGAGTACCTGCATAAACTTGTTAGTTTTTTTTAAGAATTGTGAATTTGTAATGAAGTGAAGGATCGCCATTCGCTGCCCCTAAGAAGACTAGGTGTGATTTTCCAGTCCCCTCTAAAGACTTTGGGACTCTTTTCATTGGTTAAGGGTGCCTCTAAGTCTGAGTGAGTACAGTTCATACAGAGGTCGACTTTCATGTACAGATAGGTTAATCCAGCAAAGTTTAGAATTTCTAGAGTCAACCATCAGGCATTTTTAACCTTTTAGTGTCATCCTCTAGGTGCATACTTAGAGTGTATAGAAAATTTTAGAATCTAGGTGCAGACACAAACACTCTAATGGGTCGGGGGTAGCCCTTAAATTTACCACTCTCTCCTAGAGAAGTTTGAGAGTGGCTGCTTGTAGTGCCCCTTGTATTATAAACTGTTACCTTTTCGGCTTCAGCGGTTTCATTCTGGTTTTCCTGCGCCCCTGTTGATTCGGAGACATCTAGACTCTTTGTTTCATTAGCGGAGACCACTAACTCCTCAGATGGCTGAAGATGGGTGGCTTGTGAAGAGGAAGATGTTTCAATCCTTCTTAAATTTAAAGCCTCTAGTCTAGTGGAAGATGGGATTGTCTTCTTCCTTGGCTTTCTAGCAGTTGTTGCTTTGGGCTGAGTGACAGGCTGCACAAAGGTCCCGGACAAGGACTTGTCAGCCGAGTCATCAGCATTCACCTCCCAAGATGAGGGATCAAAGACTGAAGGGGCTGAGGAGAAATCTCAGCCACATTGCACATGTGTGTAGTCAAAGGAGTTTCATTTTCCAAAGGTGTATATACTGTCATTTTTGTATTCTTAAAGATATAAAATATATTATTTTTATACAAATTATAAAAATATATATAAATATTATAAGACTTGATTATGTTAAAACGCGACACATTTGTCGTTATTAATCAACGATCAACGCATTTTAAATCAACTACGTTATATATTTAACATAACTTATCATCGACTATCTTTTGAAGAAACTTATAATCTTATCGTATCACACTACTAGGGAATTTCATGCGAGGGGTTTCATTTGAGTATACATTTTGATGAGTTTCCTGGGTTTACGATTTAAAGTGCCCTAGCTTCTCAAAAGATACTACATGGCATTTGGATTATGATAGCCCGAACAGTGATACAATATTTTCGTAAATTAATAAATCAAAGTAATACGTTAAACTTTATCAAGTTTTGAAACATAAACCATCACACTAAGACTTGACATATTACCTCAGGTTACGTGACGAAGCTGTTACTTTCATTTGATATACTAGTTTTCCCCGTTCGGGTAGATAACATCGTACTACCATACGGACGCATTTCACTTGATATACTTTTGCCATCAATCAGATTTCCCTGTTAAGGTGAGTTCATAGCCTCACTTTTAAATCTCTTGAATGTTTTCACAAACCCGTGAGGGGGATACATGCTATAAGCTATGAATACAAGTGTTTTTTAAATGAATGCTATTGCTTGTGATCTAAGTCCCTTTATGCCAAAAGACCCCACTATCATAAACCATTAATCACTTACGAGTGAACGCAAATATTGTGAATAGGCCTATTTGGATTGACGAACCCCATTTGTGTTAACTGGATAGGTAACCAAACGCACTATATTTGAATCTCATATGTATATGGAAATTACCTACACCGGAGGCCATTACCATTATATATATCATTATTGATATATACACAAGTCAGTTTTTATGCCATGAGCTTAGACGCAATAATACACTATTAATACTGTTTTCTATAATAATGTTTTCTCATTGCAATTATTACTATTTTGGGTGTATAACAACGTAACCCACTGTTATGATGACTTGCATTCAAACTATTTATCACAAACCTATGAATTTCACTCAACCTTTATGTTGACGTTTTAGCATGTTTATCTCAGGTAACTGAGCATCTTATGGCACAGAGTGTCACGGACTTGAAAATGGCTAAACTGTTATCATTTAAACTTTATGTTTTTAGATTTTGGGACCTCTCTTTTGTAAAAACTCTGATGAATAATTGAATGATAACTAAATTTTCCAAAAACGTCTCTTTATGATTCGTTTTCTATGATTATGACTATTGTACTATGAAGTAATACCCCAGATTAGCTTCCGCTGCTATATTTATCAAAATGGGGGGTGTTACAACATTAACTTCACCAACGACAAATTATATGTTTATCACCAATGTCGTGTACCACACGTTTTACGCGACGAGTAACGTGCATTATTAAATTTTATCTCATAATGATGTAATGTTTCGCTTTTATATGTTTTTGATACATGTTAAAAATTTATCGCATGTTACGAGTGTTTGCAATTTCGTTTTGATCTTTTCACGTTCTATTTTGAACGTTATACGAAACACTTACCACGATATCGCATATTGTTAATTATCTGCCGCTAGAAATTTCTACTGCTATGCGCACGTATTCGCCTAATATGACAAACACTAATAAACATGGCACAAATAAATATGATAACGTTAATCGACTTACTAATATTATGTTTGTACTTTTTATTTTGACCCAAACCATAACTCTTTTTTTATTCGGTCGTTATTGCATATCGTTAATTATCACAATATTGCATATCGTTTTTTATTTTGACCTAAACAATCCTATTGTGAACGTTGCACGAAAAACATACCAAAATATTACATATCCTTAATTATCGGCCGGTTGTGATTTTCCGTGCGTGCACGGGTATTCGCCTAGCCATCTTGTAAAAGCCTTAAACTGGCTGTTGATTACTTGAAGTATGAAAGCTTTATTTTGGGGTAGATTTCAATTAGAATTGGAAAACAATCCTTGTGTTTATTATTACTGTTAAAAGTAGTGATGCTTGTTATAAAGTTTCTGTTTTTAGTTCATTCTGGCTTTTATATATTTTTGGAAGCAAATGAAATTTGCTACATATTGCCTTGATGAGATCTCTCATAGTGTTTGTTAGTAATAACGTTTATCAAATATTTGAATTCTCTCACTTTCCCGAGTTTGTTAATATTAAAAGTTGATAAACTTAATAAACACAAACAAACCGTATGCGTAATGAAAATCGTTCTAGATAGTCATGTGAAATCTATTTCTATTGTCTAATCAAAATTTGTCAAGGATTGGATTTTCATTTGGTTTTTATCTTATTTTACTTGTATTTATTTGGAAGTATTATGTGATTTGCCTTTTAGGTAAACTAAATTATTTGTATTGTTACTCTTTGTTTGTTATTCAATTTTTTTTATCTCTGAACTCACTAAATACAATACACTTACTTTCTTTTTTCTTAAAATTTTGTTCCAAAAAAAATTTTTTCCCCCAAAAAAATAATTTTTTTGATTAAAATGGGTTTAATAGTATATAACTACATCTACTTTTTTTTTTTAATTATCATGAACTATACAAGTACACGTGCATAGCACCGGTAATTTTTAGCGGCAGATAATTAATGATATAAAAAATATCTGCAGAAAGTACCCATAAGAGTTGTGAAGTTGAAAGTGAGGGTATATTGAGGATATTTTTTGTTTTTAAAATAACATTTGTGTGAGGAGGTATGAAATGGTTTGTGTGGATTTATATGGTGGATGCGGTTACACATTTTTAATAATCATTATCGATAGTATTGATTTTTAACAGTTACACTTTTTAATAATAGCAGGGTACCCGCGCAATGCGCGACGAGTTACCCTTGACGATTTTGTGACGAGCAAATGTTTTTTATTTATACGTTTTTTCTAACAATAACTTTACGAAAGAATGCAAATTTTCAATTATAATAACTATAAACAATAACAATGCAAACTATTTAACATCTAAATAAACATAAGGTTCGGATTAAAGAGAGTAGCATAAGTAACATTTTTGATACATAAATTAAAGATAGTCGAATGTCCGCGCTTAGCGGCATCGGTTTATAGTTTCGAGAATTTACGATTGCGTTGATATTGTTTGGTGTAGTTTTTAGTCTTATCTTGAATGAGAATTCGAAGAAATATGCAAGCCCAAAGACCAAAATTTTAGTGAAAATTTGAGTGTTATAAAATTTCAACACCTAAATTGTGTTATGGATTCCAACAAGAGCCGATGTGTCTTAATGTCTTAAAGATACAATACCGGTCTAATGCAAACATTTGAGATATATATACTAAGAATCCCTAATTTATCTCATTTCATTAACCTAATACACTTCACCACACATAACCACAACTGCTCCATGTGGTGATGGGCTTCGGGAATACCTGCCTCCGTGCCTTTTTCGGGGTTCTGTCCGGGCAGTTGGTGTTTTGGATTCTGAATAGTACGATTCTTCATGATTTCTTATCTTAACTCCGGACTCTTCGCCATAAATCAGCCGTGCTTTTACCGCATTGAGTCTATCCTTCTGCTCTTTTTCTTTTTGCATCTTTTCGGCAATGAGCGGCAAGAGTTGGTGATAATTTTTGTCGCACATTTCCCTAAGCACCTCATCAGACATAGGTTCTTCAATACCCTGGGGACCATTTCTCCCCCCTGTGTTTCTCACGGCGGACGTGGGATTATTTGTGATTTGTTCGTGAGTGCTCATGGTGAGTTTTTAAGAAAACGTGGTTGCGTAAGCGTCCCACGGATGGCGCCACTTGTTAGTACAAAATTCGTGTTGGTTTTGGTAGCGTGTTAAGTCTCTTATCGGGTCGGGCCTTCAAGCGACTTAGGAACTGGATCTTGTACTAGAGCAAGAGAAGTGATGATGTTCTGCACAATTAAAAGTAAACCGTTAGCCTTACCGCGGGGACGGACCCCGCGATTAAGCTCCGGCGTGAGAGTAAGTACACATGTTTGTCAGGGAATGTCAGAGTATGTGTAAGAGTTAATGATCAGAGAGAATGTACCTTTTGAGATGTACTGTGACTCCTATTTATAGGTGTCTAGTACTAGGGTTTCCTAGTATTTCGGTTACTTTAGTAGTGGTCGGAGTGGGTCCCTTGTCGGGCAAGGGTCCACGTATAATCGTGTTTGCGGACACGAGTGTTCTTCCGCGGTCAGTGTTTGTCCGCGGGGGCGCACGGGTGCGGCTAAGAAGATACTCGCGTGCGTCTTTGAAATATCCGGAGCGTCACCCTTGTCAGGCTTAGCGGTCCAGCTATTTGTTGTATTGGGCCTGGGCCCATATACGTATATTATGAACTAAGCCCAGTAAGCTTGGTGCTCATACTATACGTTATCAATACTAGAAGTTGTTTTTTTTACGGGAAGTAAATATTTTCAGCTTAATTTTAAATAAAAACATTTTATTTCAAAATCAACTAAGTTATTATATTTTTTTAATTAATTTTTTTTCTTCTTTAATGTTATTCGAGAATAAGGTGGTGTTTGTTTTTTAAAAAGAGCCCCTTAACAACCTCTTGATCTGACTCATTCAGACGCGTTCAGACATTTGGCTCATTAAGTGCGTTTGTTTTTTTTTCTTTCGTTCAGATGCGGTCAGAGGCTAAAACATCTTAACCAACTAGATGTGGATGAGGGGTCTTGATGCCTCTTAATGCCTCTTCACTCTTTACTTTTTTTTGTTTTTTTTTTGTTTTTTCTTCAGTTTATTTTTTTGTTTTTTCTCTTTTTGTTTTGTGAGATATTTTTTTTACTCTTCTTTTAATATTGATACTACATTAAAAAGTAAAAAACAAACAATATCATTCCATTCAGATTTAGACATATGCGCATCAGATTCAGATTCAGATGTGCGAATCAGATTCAGATTCAGAGCCTCTTAATAAACAAACAGCACCTAAGTACACATCGATTTGTTAAATTAACAAGTTGCTTGTGTTAAACTATATAAGATATTATTATTATTATATGAGTTATATGGCTAATTTTATGCTTAAATACAAGATTACGACACGTGATAAAATAAAAATGAAGATTAAAAGAAAAATAATGAACAAGATAGTTGTTAATTAATAACTTGATTAGACTTTATCTTAAGTAAAATCTCTAAGTCTCTACTTATACTATTAGGGGGCCGTTTGGTTTGCTACCTGAAATATCAAAGGGCTTCGGTATAGATAGTAGGTGGAATCTAATTGGTATGTGTTTCGTATATCATTACGAATATCATTGTCAATTAATAACTTGATTAATTGTCAATTAATAACTTGATTAGACTTTTTCTTAAGCAAAATCTCTAAGGCCCTGCTTATACTATTAAGGGCCGTTTGGTTTGCTACCTGAAATCACAAAGGGCTTCAGTATAGAAAGTAGGTGGAATGTAATTGGTATGTGTTTCGTATATCATTACCAATATCATTGTTTGGTTTATTCCTTAGGTGTGAAACTTTTTATCCTCAAATTTTCACATCAGATGATGTAACCTACAAAATAGGTAAAGAAAAAATAAAAACTACTAGTTAATACATAAACCACAAAATATGCAGAAGTCATAACCCAAAAAACCCACATCATGCCATTCTCAACTCTTGTATCCAAATTTAACAAACAGAAAGGGAATTTGTAGTGCAAGAAAGAAATATTAGTTGAACTCATCATCTTCACTATATTTGTAATATTTTCTATTTGCAAGGTTCAACAAGAAAGCTTGAGGACGCCGACATTTTGACGCTGATGAAGCAGATTTGATGATAGCAAGTTCCGGTGATGATTAATAACAAGCTCCAACAAAGGTGATGAGAAGAGAAACAAATCTTACAAATCTCAACAGCTTGATGTATAACATAAAAGGCAAATCCCACAAAAGTTTACACAACTTATATTCAATTTCAATTTAAGATACCCTACTTTTTTCTCAATTTAGTTTACCCAACTTTATTTTAATTGCAAAGTTGGACCATTTGTAGGTTTTTAGTCGGTTGTCACTAACATAGTTAGTGACATGGTAAGTTACTTAAACTACATGATTTTTTAACAAAAAACAACATGATATTCAAAAGAGACATCAGATTAATCAAATTTCACACACAAAAAAACCTAATCCCTTCAAATTCTCTTCTTATTTCAGAGTTGTGTTTGATGAATAAGGTAAAATTACTTGTTAGCCTTACTATTTTGTGAAGCTGACGTCTTACACGTGAATTAGAATAGCTATAGACCAACTGCTATACGCAGAGACTTATATTATAAACATATGATAGATAGCTTATGATAGGCATATATATACCCCTCATATATCTCCTTGAGAGGTTTAGATGTTCATTTGTATTTTCTCTTCAATCTAATATTACACAAAGTTTCTACACCCTCTCTTTACTTTCTCTCACTAGAAACCATGGCATATATCTTGTTCTTTGATCATCCTCGACCTCTCGAAAGGTGTTTTCTATGTTTGTCAATTGGTATCAGAGCTAACCGGGAGTGTGCGTATTGTTTTTGTGCTTGTCGTGGCTTATGGCTTATTTTTAGCTTCATTTGCGGGCTTATTTGATGAAAAAACCACGGTTTGTGTTTGTTTGATGTGTTTTTGTTAAAAATCTTCAACCTTTTCTAGTGTTTTCATTATGCTCATTGTAAATCTATAGAAAAAGTTGAAAAGTGGTGTTGATTTTGATGACTTATTGGCTGTTTACAGCTTATTTCATCCTTTTAAAAGCCTAATTATACCGTAGCTTATTTAAGTTGTCCTTTTTGAGTTTCTTGCTTTTTTGGTCAAAAATCTTTAAACTTTTCACCTTAAAACTCAAGCAGCTTATTTCTGTCTTATTTTTTGTGGCTTATTTGGTGCTCAAACTGCTTATTCGGATCTTATCTAGGCTTATCCGCTGTTTGAAATAGGATAAGCACTAGGACGATTTTTTGTTTCTTTCTTTGAGGTTAAGACAAAAAGGACACAAGGACTGTCACTACTACAAAAAAGGCTAAAAACACCCCCCCTCCTAAAAAAGATCGGTTATGCAAAACCCTATCTCTATGACAAAAAAATAATGGGAAGGGAATATATATAGAATTAGGTTTTCTTGTAAAAACCAGTTTTCATAATAGAAATTGTATAAAAATTGGTTTTGGGGGTGCAAACCACTTTTTTTACACAATTAAAGACACTGGTGTGTATGTAACAACATGTCTCTATGTGTTTATGTTATGGACACCATTTTTTATAAAACAACTAGTTTTTTTACGCAATTAAAGACACTGGTGTGTAGGTAACAACACGTCTCTATTTGTTTATGTTACAGACACCATTTTATATAAAACAACCGGTCTTGTTTTATGTCAATAATTTGGTGTGCTAAAATATTCTTAACTTAAAAAAAACAATTAAAAGCAAACTTGACATATGATTAAAATCATAAGGACTAAACAGTATATACTAAGTCAGAATTAGTAGAGTGTTGGATTCTTATACTTATACATTTGATAGAATGACGGCTAATACATATATAGAGATAGTCTACGTACGAGTCTCATCGAGCTATGGATTATAAGTCCGAGGAAGGCGCTTCATATCTTGGCATTGAAAACAATTAAAAGCTAAAATATATCATAAATGCTAATAGAATAATTGCTCAAGAATTTCGACTTTAAATATGATTACTTTTTGTGTAATACCCGTAGTTTTGATACTTCATATGTTTTTACTTTATTCTATAACCTGTTAAGTTTTTATACTTTAAATATGATTAAAGTATAAGGACCACAACTGTATAATTAATTTAGAATGAGTAGAGAGATGTTGGGCTTTTTAGACTTTAGATATACATGCCCAAGAGTTTGTTATATATACACGTTATCATCAATACAAGAAACACTACAACAAAATGTGGCTAATGCAACATTTTATAAGCAACACTTTATAAAATTGTTGCATTTTAGAGGTCATAAAATTTTAAGCAACATTTGCAAAATAAGTGTTGCTCTTGTAGATGTAATGCAACATTTTTATCAAGGGAATGAAAAGTGTTGCAATTTTTGTATTAAAAATATTAAAACTGTCCTCCGCCCCTCCAAAATGAAATTGGATTAAATTTTTCCCACCCCTCCCAAAATTATTTTTCCCCAAATCAGTTTTCCCACTCTCTCACTTAAAATTGAATGTTCTAGTCAATCCTACCATTGTCTATGGATCCTCTCCCCTTTCTCTAATCTCTAACCTCGATATTTCGTCAACAAATTAGTTGTTACTCCACAATCGGTTTGGAAGCCATGCTCGCTTGACTCTCGAGCCCTCTATCAAGGTAACCAAACTACTTCATCTTTATTAGTTTGTATATCACCATATTATTATGTTTGATTGCTAATTATATAGCCAATGGATGTATATTGAGGTTATCCTCTTGTTGTTAGGAGTTATTTAAATTATTGGAATTAGACTTATTGTGTTGTTTAATGTTTATACCTGCCGCTACCATTACCATATAATCAATTCCGACAAAGATTTTGTTAATGATATCGAGGCCATGTGGGCAAAATTAAGGTTGTGTTATTCCTACCATGCTTATAACCTATAAGGATTTTAGAGGTTTATCTTTCTTCAGTTTATATATGTTTACTTGTTTAGGGTTTCAATTTTGGAGTGGCGATGGGGGCTTTTTGCTTATTCAGTTTTTATTCTTGTGTTGCATATCATTTTTTAGCCTTTTAAAGTTCATCAAGTAGTCGTTACAAGTGTAACCTATGTGTGCTTGGCATCCAGTAAACAACATGTGGTGATGTTTAATGAATAGTAATACATGTAATCATATACATATTTTGAAAGCTATAGAGTTTTACTGAGAATTAGATTAGTTTTAACTTCTTGTAGGTAGTATTCAGGTCTTGTTTACTTTTCAGCTAGATGAAAAGTTGTTGAGTTTGTGAAAATTAGGAATGCAAACAAAGGTAGAATTAGCTTATATCTTGGTCATAATAATGAGGATTTGAGTATGTATGTTGATGGTGAGATATATGATGAAAAATAAGAGTATGGGTCAGATGATAGTGACACTAATAGTGATTTTACATCACTTGACCATTTATCAGAGGGTGAAAAGGTGTTAAGTCAAGTTAGATTGAAGAAACCTAATCAAAAGATAAAAAAAATAGTTCAAATAATTATGATTTTAATATGCCTGTTGAAAGTAACAATGAAGATGAGGGTAAACATGATTATGATCCAGTCTTTTCTAAAGTTGGTGAAGATAGTCAAAAGGAACCAAAGTATGTTGAACTAGTTGTTGATAATGATACATATATGCATTTTTTGTAACACCCTAAAATCAGGATTTTAGTATTTTATTACAAGAATGCCATTGGGTAAGTTTGAGTACAAATTTATAAGTAGAAGCCATTATGTGATTGGTTAGTAAAAATAAAAGGGTCAAACTTAATTAAGTCTTAGTCAAATATTTGTAATAAGGTTTTAAGAAAATTGATGTGGCTAATTTAAGAGGTATTAGGACTTGAAGGAGTGAAATGCCAATTAGGAAAACATTTATCTAACTTAAAGCTAGAACCTTCCTTAGAATTCCAAGTTTTGATATGAGTGTGTATGGGGTTTGGGTGTGACTACACAAAAAGAAAAAGAGAGGGAATTAAGAAATATTAATGACCATGTAATGGTGTTTAAGGGTTCTAATTCAAAGGATAAGCCTAGCTAAAATCATTTCTTCAAAGTAAGTAATATTATTTGAGTTGAATTAGTGAATTATAAGTTAGGGTTCATATACTAATTTTGGGGGTTTTGCGTAATTTACGTTATAAAACAAGTGTTGAAGTGTTTGTGAAAATGGGTGAAGGTCAAATATTGAGTTAAGTGGAAATTAGTAAAATTGGAGAATTACATCATAGGATTAAGATATGATTATATGATGTTAAGAAATGATAAAGATGAGTTTTAGCTATGTAAATTAGAATTGTTGGTATGTATGTGTTAATTATGGTTTAGGAAGACTAGGATTGGATGATGATGATGATGATGATCTTGGTAACTTAGCTTTTGAGCTAAGGTAAGTAAATTGGTCATGATGTGAGATTATATTGATTTGATCATGTATGTGTTATATAGATATGATAATGAAGCATTAGGAGTCATTGTCTTAGTATGTTTGGATTTAGGATCATAAGAATGCTAGTTTGGCAAAACTAGCCAAGGATGTGGTTGGATAAATGGTGACCCATATACGGTATGTAAGAATTTTGTATGATTAATGATATGTGTTTGAAGTGTGATGTTCAAGTGATTTATAAGAAATAGTCTATAAAATAATGTTGATGTGTGTGATGCTTATATGATATATCATGTATAATATCATATTATTACCTATTTACTTACTAAGGGTTTTGCTTACGTTTTTTAGTTGTTTAACAATTTTGTATGTGTTTATGTGATGAAGGTTGGGCCTTGATTAAGGTCTAGGAAATGGAAGCTCGGAAATGAGATGTACTTAGTTTATGTGTATGCAACTAGTGCTAGCTACCAGGCTTGAACAAGGTTGAACCCCCATTGAGTCGTCGAGTCATGTATGTGGTATTCACAAAGTGTAAATGAGTCGTAAAATGGTTTATAAATGTTGTTGTTGAATGATCAAGTCCATGTTATAGTTTTAAAGTAACGGTTTTATGAGTTGTTGTAAGTTGTATGTGAAAGTAGGTCAAAATTGGTGTTTGGTAAACCCCATAAAGGATGTGTTCATGGGTCGTTTAGACCATAAATGTTTATGAAAATTATGTATTATGCTATATTAAAGAATTTATGAAAGTTTTGTTAAGTTTCGATTCTTGGAAGTCGGTTTTCCAAAAGTGGTGCAAAATATAGTCTTTTGTAATTTTCTGCAGTGAATATATGTTCATATGCGAATTTCAGCATATGGCATATGGTTGCATCAGACTTCTAAATAAAGGGTATATGACTAGAATATGGTCATATGGTATTTTCAGCATATGGTCATATGCTTGCATCAAATTATTTTATAAGGGCATATGACCAGAATATGGCCATATGGTATTTTCAGCATATGGTCATATGTTCCTGTCAGTGTATAAATGGGTCTTTCCTATATTTTGTACGTTTTATTTATTTTGTATAAAATCAATCATGGCTCGTTAGAAGTCGTACCACCTATCGTCAGAAAGCTCTTCAAGTCTACTTTTTATTAAAACTTTAAAAGTACTTTCAAGGTCTAGTTCTTATCAGAAAAATATAAGTATACTTGAGAAGTACACGAAGGTCAATTCAGGTCGTGTCTTATGTTAAAAAAATAGAGTCAGAAAAAGGGCGTTTCACCTATTATGAATTCAGATGATGAAATGGCTAAAAAAGGACGAGAAGTGGATTATACATGATCTCAACATACACTAGAAGCTGAAAAAATCAATATTAAGGGAGAGATATGAAAGTTTGAACAATTGAAAGATTGTTTGATATTTTATTCAGTCGCTAATGGGTATCAACTTTGGTATTATAAGAGTAGCAGTTAAAAGCTTTTAGTTAGATAGTGGGTTTGATCAGAAGAAACCAAAGAAACTTAAGGGTGAAGTTATAGTTTCAGAGGATCCTAATAAACCTAAGTGTCCATTTAGATTATGACCAAAAGTTTAAAAATGAAAAATCAATTCATATAAGGACTCTAAATGATCAACATACTTGTACTAGACATTATTACTTAGGGTCTTTAATAACCTCAAAATGGATCGCACAACAATTTGAGGAAAAAATAAGGATGTATCGTGACATGAAGGTTGTTGATATAGAAGAACTTGTGATGAGAAAATACAGAGCTAAAGTATCACATTATCAATGCATCAGGGCTAAAAGAATAGCACTTTATCAACTAAAGCAAAATGTAGGATCTCAATATGATATGCTGGTAGATTATGCTACTGAATTGATAAGATCCAACCCTCGTACAACAGTATGTATGCAAGTGGATCCTATAGCTAGAGCCTGGAGGAAAGCATTTGCTCCACAACTATTGTGTATGTATCTAAGAGCTAAAAAAAGGATGGAAAATAGGGTGTAGGAAAGTTAGAGGATTAGATGGATGTTTTTCGAAAGGAATTTGTCAAGGTGAGTTATTGGCAGTAATTAGAAGGGGCGAAAATAACTAGATTTACCCAATTGCATGGGCAATGGTACAAGTTGAAAACATAGAGAACTGGGAATGGTTTATGAAAGCTTTGAAGAAAGATCTTGACTTATGTGATGGAAGTGGAGTGACATTGATATCTGATGGACACAAGGTAACTAGTTTTTTTATATTTGTCTTAATTTATGTTTATAAATTGATTTATAATTTGATGGAAACAAGGTAACTATCTTTTGGTTGTATTTGTGCTAATTATTAAGGGTTTGATACAAGAAGTAAAGAGAATATTACCTAATGTTGAACACAGGTTATGTGCAAGACATATTTACGCTAATTTTAGCAAGCAATATGGTGGAGTAGTATATAGAAACCTATTTTGGGCAACATGTAAGGCATCCAATCAAGATAAGTGGAATAATATCATGGAATAAATCCAATAAGTAAATGTGGAAGCACATAAGTATCTAATGGATAAAGAACCATGGACATGGTCAATGGCATTCTTTAATGAAGGGATGGATTATGATGCAGTTGAGAATGGCCTAAGTGAGCCCTTCAATTCCCATATTAAGATTGCTAGAAGAAAGCCCATTATTGGAATGCTAGAAGATATTAGATCCTATGTAATGCAAATGAATGACACGTTGAGAAGAGAATGTGAGAAGTGGCAAGATAAACTTTGTTCTAACATCAGAAAAGTTCTTGAACTATACAAGCAAGTTCAAAGGTATGTTTAAATACTTATGTAAATAGTAATTGATGACATCAAATAACGTCACATTATTGGCATCATTTATCCTATTTATATTACTCGTTTTATATTGTTTTGTATAAGATTTGATACTTAAACGCTTATTTATATGAATCTCAGTTATTATCAAGCATTTGGCGAAAGATGGATAAAAGAACGTGTTTTGGAGCATAAATGATGAAGTTTAAGAAAGTCTACTAAATTTGAAGAATACAATGTATCATTCTAGACAGATACGCTATTTCCCAAGACTTAGACAAGATCAAGACCATTTCCTGACTTTAAAATACATCGTCTCCACAACAACAGATACGCCGTATAAGATACTTTGGTCAACATTAAGAAGAAGCACGTTTACAGCCAATACGCCGTATCCAGAAGACCTTATACGCCGTATTCAGTGGCGGTTTATGAATATTCCAAAATATAATAATCGTGGGCTCACGCCAAGCAATCCCAATACGCCGTATCGGACCCCTCCAATACGGCGTATCGATATGATTTCAGAGCCTATAAATAAAAAACCTAAAATTTAGTTTTTGATATGCATCAGAAGCTTTTAACCACCAAGTACGATTATTAGACGATTTTAGAAGCAAAAAAGGTCCTACAAGTGCCTCAATTCAATAGGAAAACTCTTGTAATCTCTATACCCCGCTATAAGCGTTCAGTTAGCATAATGTTTTGTTTAGTTTAATCGTTCGTCTATGATACTGTATATTGTTACAATGACTGTGGGCTAATAACTATAGGTATTAGCCATGTTTATGATAATTTAATGTTTTGATTGTTTATATTGATTATTTATATTGATTGTTTACTCTTTTGTTGCATGTTGATTATGTTTATCACTTTATATCTGTTTATGTTTCGATTATGTTTTATTTATCATTCAACTGGATCTAGGATTACAAATGAAGCGTTGTAACTTAATTGTTATTTGGGTGTAGGCTAGAGTTTGGGATAACTACTACATACAACTTATCTATGTGACTCTGGATTAATAGGACTACAAATTTATGCCCATATTTTTGCCCTTGGTTAAGTGAATAGGTAGACTAAGATGTGACCTAAGATTACAAATAATGTTATGTTTCCTTGGGAAGTACTCGGACCGTGGACTACCAGCATATAGATAACCATTGGACATAAGTTGGTAAAGCCTCGATGAGATAGGTTTCGATATCATCACCAATATTGTCTCCTAGATAAATTATAATCAACGGTGTAAGCTTTATGCGGGTTTAGGTTACTGATGCGGGTCTCGTAAAGACTTCACAAGAAGTTTTACAATCCCATAGGCAGTGTACCTAATCGTTGTAGTGTAGTATAGGCAAGACTCAGGGGTTGTTATCGTTCTCTAGGGGAATAAGTTGGGAATGCTCGAACACAGTCTAACAGAATTCTAAGGGGTTGAGAGAAGATTCTTTTTGTAATTTTATATTTATAAGAAAGCAGGTAAATATCATGGGTTTGAGAGGTTGGTTTGATTAACTAATAATTAAACTAAATATAATCTAAACTATTGGTGATAACTTTATGATAAAAAGATGTATTTACCTAATCATGCACTACTCCTCAGATTGCTTCTCCTAGATCTGTTGCCTTGTCACACTTGTGATGATATGTGTAAGTATTTCCTAGGTCATGAACGGATTACATGAACCCGCCGTCCTATTCTGTTAGGGCAGCGCACAAGTAAGGTAGTATGAAAACTATTACAAGGCCCCTAAGAGTATATTAAATGCATGTGAAATAACTTAAGAGGGATCAACCATATAACAGGTAAGGTAGTATGAAGACTGTTACCGATGGTATCTTTTCTACACTACTCGCGTTTCCCTAGACATATCAACAATGATACAGACAAAGGCTGGTTTTCTAAAGCCTAACACGCACATTCATCAACAAGAAGCAACATCAAAAGAATCCACAAACTATGTTTCATGCAATCATATATAAATACAAAAGAGGGTTTAGCCTCGCATGTTATAAATAAAGTAAGAAGATAAATTAATCAAACAACACATAGACATATTAAATGATTAAAGATAAATAACCTTACTTGATTAAAACATGGATTCAAGGTAGTACAATAGGGTTTTGAGGCCCTAAAAACGATCTATAAAGCTCCTAAAACGACTAGGGTTCGTCCCCATAGGGTTATGCAAAATTATCCCAAAGTTACACACTAAAACCCTAAAAACGGATTTATATTTATAGAGTTGTCGACGCGACGGCGTCGCTTTGTGCTCCTGACACCGTCGCCACGTAGACGATTCTAGATCCTCTTTAAGTCGGCCACGTCCTGACGCCGCCACCATAATCCTGACGCCGTCACTAGATTGATCACGACGGCGTCGCTTTATGCTTGCGACGCCGTCTCCAGCCACTGTTTGCAAAAGTCTTCATGAGATTTGGTGTAGGTCCGTAATCTTGTCCGTTTCTTCTCTAAATGAGCCCAAGTCACGTGTATTTCCTCCAAAGCCATCCAAGTGCTAAAAACATGAAAACAAATGATTAAGTACATAATCTAGGCATATTTGCATGATTTAATGGGTTAAATGACTCATAAATAGTGTATAAAATGACACCTCATCAAATACCCTTACACTTGAGATTTGCTTGTCCTCAAGCAAATAGGCTTTTCTACCTAGACAATAGCAATATGAGGGTCATTTAACCTACTCTTTAAAAGTATTTTAAAGCACAACCTTCTAGACCTCGTAATTAAAAGCACGGAAACTATATACTAGTACCTCATATAAGTGTTTGGGATTCTCTCTTTCTCTCAGGTGTATAATAAATTAAAACATAAAAGGGAAACGGAAAATCAACACTCATTACTTGTCATAGCATATAAATTACCATAGGCTTGGTAAAGGATCAAACCTCCACCGCTAGGCGCAAACATTATTCATTACTATCCAATAGGTCTTTTAAAGGGTTGTGGGGTGTAGGTGTAAGATAACATTAATGGAAACGAAAACGGATGGGATACATTTGGGTGGTGACTTTGGGTGAATTTGGAGTGGAAGGGCTAGCTAATTATTTATAAGAATACACGTTGGTTTGGTTGCTAAGCCAAAGACTCGGACAAAATATATAAACTCTACAAAACTCTACACCAATCTCTTTCTTTTTCTTTTCTCGACTCTAATATAGACATAAGCATAAGCAAATGGCAGCTCGTACATTTTTTTCACTCTTTTTTCTATACATTTGTTACAATTTATGGTATCAGAGCTGCCAGGTTAATCATGACGAGGTCTTATGACCTTAGAGCTTAGGCTATGACCTGTGAGGAACATACTCGATTATTTATAAACTAACTAATCACCCGTCTTCAGGTGGATCAAAATAACATGGAGATCATCTAACAAGCATATGGGGGTATTTATTTAACTTTTCTTCCCCATTCTTCCGCGAAATAAATACTACCATGAATCCCAATCGTTCTAAAACTGTATTTACAAGGATAAGGACTTAGCAACCGTGTACTCAAATAATTAACTTGGGTTAAAACAATAATGTACTGAAAGTGAGTACATACAAGGTAGGCTAAGGCGATTTGGGTGTAACGATTGGTTTAAGGGTTAATAATGCTCTTCATTAATGGTATGGCTTAACCAGAAAATTACAAAAACCGTAAAAAAGGATAGGCTCAGAGGGTTATACTAGGGGTATCCTGCATTAAAGATGAGTGCATGGCAAGGGTGTGAGATAGTTATATGATCGGTGTGACCATCATAACAATTACAAGTTTAAAACATGTATAATCCTAGTGCCTCTTATCTAGCAAATTGATTTTGATAAATTAACCTTTTTAATACATATAAATAAATATATAAATACTTATAAATATATAATAAGGATAATTATCAAGAAAATCAATGAAACCGAAAGTAGAATGATATTCCCAGGTCGTTTATCCCCAACAAGAAGTGAATTGGAAAGTCGAGACGGTTTGATAATCGCGCGTTTGAATGGATTAAGTATTTTTGGATTTGGTTTTTCTAATTCTATGATTAAATGCAAAAACGATTAAAAAAAACTAAAAACGAAAGCTAAAAGTGATTAAAAGCTAAAAACGAGAACCAGACCCGAATCCCGTTCTTTAAAAATTGAAAATTTGAAATTTTAACCCTACGGATGTAAAATTAATTTTCCTAGGTGCAATATGATAAAAGAAAATTTTCTAAATTAATTATATTTTTTTGACTTTTAATTTATTTATTATGATTTAAAAAGAAAAAAATGATTAAAAATAGTAAACAAAATAAGAAAAATATGAAAAAATTACAAAAAGTAGCTAAGACTATGCTGGATGCAAGAAAAATAAAAGGGAGAAAATGGCTTATCTAATAAGCCAGAAATAAGCTAAACGGGCTTATGGGCTAAAAATCACCTTACATACCAAACACCTTGAGACTATAATGAAAAAGTCCCAAGGGCGCAGCGGTATGGTGTGTGTAAAAGGGTTGAAATGGGTTGAGGTTGAGGGTTCGAGTCCTGCTCACCCTCAACTTCCCTTTTTGCTTTTTTTTTTACTTTTTACACAGAATTGAAGAACGGCTAATGGTGATGATTTTTAATAAAGGCACTTTAGCTTTTTAAGCTCAAATAAACTCTAAAAAGGGCTTATAAGAAGCTGGTCACAGAAACTTAACAAATCTTTTATAGCTTTGTTCACACAAACTGTTTGAGCTATTTGGGGCTCAAAAGTTTTCAAATCTTACCACAAACTTAAAAACACCTTAAACAGCTTATAGGGACAAGTAGAAAAAGAGGCTTGTGGCTTTTTGGCCACAAATAAGCTCTTTAAGAGCTTGTGCAGCTGTCAGGTCACAGAAACTTGAGCAGCCTATTCACACAAAAGCTTATGAGCTTTTGGCTCTAAGTAGCTTTCAAAAACTAGTGACAAGCTTCCATAAGCTTGAAATACATTCCTTAAACATGTTTTAACACAGATTGAGCAAGATTTTCAACTATAGATCTCTTAAAACCTAAACAACTACCAGCACTAACTTTTAAACTACAAGTACTAAATCTAACAGTTTTTAACCAACTTTTAGCTTAATTTAAACAAGCTTAAGGGCTTTGGAATTGTAAAACAAGCTTAAACTGATGAAGTCAAGCTCTAGGAGAGCTTAACTTCAAGAGCTCAAGTTCACAAAACCCCATTTGCTTGGTTAAATTTATAAATCAAAATGGGTTGTTAACAGTTTCGCAAAAGAACACTTGACAGAACTTTTCACAAAACTTGCACTTGCAAAATGACTTGACTAAAGCTTTAAACTAGATGTATGCTTGTATAAGACCTAAATAAACATGTTTTAGCCTTCAAATTTAAATCAATCAAGGTTTACAAGATTATGCACTTGCACATATAAAACTGTCACAGAATGTTACTTAGAGGTTCTCAAAAACTCAAAATCCAACTTCCAAGCTTACAAACTACTTTTCAAAATATTAAATGGTCACCTAATCACTACTTAAAGTCTACCCAAAGGTCAAATGGGTCAAAACAGGTCTGCAAATAGGTTAAACTAGTTGACCCAAACAACCCTTTAAACTAGTTTTTACCATTTTTTTACTTGTAAAATTGATTTTTATCCAATAAAACTTCAAGACCAGATTATAAATAGCTTCTAACAAGAACAAATAACAAGATTAAACACTTAAACAAGCAAGTTCAAACAGATTTAAGACTATGCTACCATTTTAAGCTATGAGTGACAGAATTTTAAACCAAGAACTTACAAATGTCCAAAGTTTGTGAGAATGAGTTTAAGGACTCCAACCAGTCCTTAAACAACCTATGTGTCTCCCAAGAGACTCTAACCTACGGCCATCTAAAATTTGCCGTGCTCCTTTGCTTTCTTGAATATTTGGTGATTTTGGAACTAGTTGCATAAATAACCAACAAGCTATGATAAAGCTTATGTCATTTAAGTTTTTACAGCTTATATGATATTTTTAGAACTTAAGAAACCTTTTTCAAAGTGATCAAACAAATATGAAACTTAAGAATAAGATATTAAGAACATAAAAACCTTTAAACTTTTTATTAACTTTTAAAAAGAGTACATTGCTTAAATTAAAATTGCATAAGGATAAAAAAACATAAGCTGAAACTAGATGGCCAAAAAGGCTCTCAAATGGGTCCTATTTATAAAAAACGACTAAGTGTCTTTGACTTCTTCAATCTTTGTCTTCTTCCCATTGTGTTTCTTTACTGAGATAGATTGAGGATGTGTTTGTTGTGTGAGAGAAGTCAACTTATCATCATGGCCTTCATTTTGAGTAGAGCCCAAGCCTTTGATCATGACCATCAATTTCTTGTCCTCTTTCCTTGTCTTATTAGGAGCTTGGGGATTGCCAAGGTGGACATAAGCCATGTGGGGTATGGGGTTAAGTTGGGAGGTGATGGTTTTGTAGTTTAGTTGCAGAGAGTGGCCATAGGTTGAAGACATAGAAATAGTAAAAAGGGCGGGAAGAGAGTGTTTGTGTTTGTATCTCTGTTTTGGGAAAGACAAGGGTGAAGGGTTTGGGGAGTTGGCAAATATGGTCCCTTAACTTGTGTGAAAGTCTTTCAATCATAGTCCTTGTGTGTAGTTATAAGTTTTGGGACATGGCACAAACAGTCCCTGAGGGTATATATTGGTGATTGCAAGATTCGTCCTTGTGGTATAAAAGGTTAGGCAGTTGGCAGGAATGGCCCCTCTAGTTATAATTAGCATAGTTGCAACTTAAGCCCTTGTAGTTCAAGTTTAGGGATTTGACAACTTCAGTCCCTGAAGTTGTATTTTCTTTGACTTGATGACTTTTTGCCTTTGACTTTGCTTTCCATTCACACTCTTTCCGTTCTCGTGCTCGGTTTTATCTTTTTTGGCTTTGTTTTTGTCCTTTTCTTGGATATCCGTTTCCTGCATAATACAAATGCAAAACATACAAATACAAGGTATTTTTGGTACGTTTTTGGTTATTTAAGTCTATTTTTAATGGAAAATGGTATGTGTAATTAAGCACATACCAAAATCCCCCATACTAAACTATTGTGTGTCCTCACGCAATGCTACAAGTAAGCACTTAGAAAACTAAGAATCTCGATCCCCCTCGACTAATAACCTCAAAAGGCAACAACTGAATATCAAGAAGCTATACAAGCTACTGAAGATCTTGAATCACCAGCAGTTGGTTTTTATTGCAAATAACAAACTTGATTACCAAGGAGGTCTGACTCAATCAAGTAAACGCTGTTATTAACATCAAAATAATACTTTACTTTATTAATTTTGCTACTAACGCAAAAGTTAGAAGTTAGTTGAGCTAGAAGAAAAGTTGACAAGCTCAAGCAAGGAAATCCATACGAATTAAAGAAAGAGAGGTTCAGCCCGCTGACCTTGAAGACTCTATATCAAGCCTAGCCAAAAGACTTGATAGTTTCTCCATCAGTGGAAAACTCCCGGTAAAAAGAATAAACGGAAAGATACACGTCTTTGAAGATCCCAATAAAATCTTTAAAGAACAGTTTGAAAAAGAGTCAAAGAAATGACTTCCAGAAGACCAAGCATCCTCACAGAAGTTCTTACGCAAACCCAACAGAACTTCCGACTCAAGAAGACCAAATTCGTGGCTATCGACAAATGGCCCGGAACAGACATCAAGTAGCCAGAACAACAAGAAGAGTGTTTGGAAGGAATAATTACAATCGAACTCTTGAAACAGCTGTAGACCCAGAAAGACAGCTTGAAATATCAAGAGAAAGGCGAGAATCTTTGTACAGCAGATGTACTCATATTCAAATAATAGAAAGTACAGGGCAAGATCTCAAGAGTATATGAACATTACTATGAGCAAAGAATCTTTTGTGTGTTGGTGAAAACCAATAAACCTTCGATTTATGACAACGAGAGTCTTATGAGAGCCTGAGAAATTCAGGACTTTAGCATATCCTCTTGAGGATCTTCATGATAAGGACTACACGCAATCCACCGGAGGAAAGTGTAGGAACCAATGCTCTAGTTGTCCTACGCGGGACAATAGACGGGAAGACAGCCGGACAAATTTATTGCTACCATGGAGTAGACTCTTGCAAGGAACGCGCTTAGTCTTAATACATTCCCTGAATGATTCTAAGTGTCAATGACTTCCACAATTCATGTAGAAGGTGTATACAGACTTTTGGGTATGAGACTTGGCAAAGCGGTAGAAAGTAACTTATTGGTAACATATGGCCCTTAAAAGGCTGGTTATCAAACACAAGTTATATGGCGTTCCAATACAGCGTAGTAGAAAACGTTGTGGCCACCTCCCCACAACAGGCATTACAGCAATTTCCTGGTGTTAGAAAGAAGGAGTTTAGATGAGTTAAGAAGGAATGAGATGGCATCTAATGACACCTGTAGCAAACCTCTAGTACGTGTACATTCAAGAGTTGCAGTAAATGATAAGGCTAATGTTCGGTTAAGTCTCCGATTTGAAAGATACCGACAAACACCTCAACCACCAAGATACTCAGTTGATCAACATGATCGAGAAGTAATAGGGAACGATAACTTGGATGAAGACGAAGAACACTTCATAGTGATTACTGTTCTCAAGCCCCTCAAGATAGTACCATATCTCTTATGACATATGTTTCGCGTGAATGCTGCTTGAATGAAAGCAAGATTCCTGAAGAAGAACCATTAAATAAGTTAGGGATCCAACAACCAAAACGATCAAAAGCTAAGGTCAAGCTGAGAAATGGTCAACTTGGTGAACATGGGAAAATGGGATTATCTATGTCAGGTATGAAGAACACTAGACTAACCACTAATAGAAGAAGTTTTGCTACAAAAGCAATACTGGTTGGGAGATTGAATTCTCAGATGATGAAGTTACCCCAGGAAAGGTAACTATTTTGGAGGAAAGTGATTGGGATGATGATGAACGAAGTGGCGGAGAAATTCTTGTCATACAGGAAAGACTTGCACAGAATCAGCAAGAATTTCTTGATATTTCTAAGGAAGAAAATGATGATGATGATTTACGTACCCCATAGTTTCGAAATTGTCATACAAGTGGAAGCAATATAATCAAAAACTTGAAGAATCATGCTTTCCCTTCTTCATCCTCACACAAGAATTCAACAATGTTATCAACCCCCACATGTATTCATCATGGGGCCACCGTCTATCCACCGGCACAACAGTATCCACAACCATTTTATAGGCCAGAACTATCTGTTTGGTTATCCTCAAGGAAAAATGTAAATATTCAATGGAGGTATGGTGAATATTACAAATCACAGTGGACCATCTACCACGCGTGGACAGAAATCCGGAGTTAATGACTTAGTTATTTACATCAGACCCAGGCCTTATCATGGTAGAAGTAATTATCCAGCTAGGGAGTCTATTACAATTAATAGACTTAACAAATATAACATGGTTTGACAACAAAGCAAGTTAGCTTTTGTGGAGAATATTTCTTGGAGAAAAGTGAGAAAGTTAATGTAGGCAACCAATGGCGAACCGTATAACCCAGGGCATATTCTGCTCTTGAAGCAATTGAGATGACACAAAATATTACATCACAAGTGAGGCAGTAGTTAATTCCTGTTAGAAGGACCCGTTATCGTGGCTAATATGATAAACAAGGAAGGAAACATTGCAAGATAGTGTTATCAAGAACTGGATCTTGATGACAACTGGGATATTGTTTCAGCAGATTTTGATGACAGCAGTGTCTATAGCATATTAGAAGGAGAAGGTGATACTTATCAAAGTATCAGTGTTATGGTCTAAGATATCTTACTCGAAGAAAATAGTTTTCATGGCAATAGAAGTGATGAAAGTGATGACGATCTGGAAGATAGCGATAATTACGGTCATCATGCTTTATGTTCATCTGGACACCAACAAAGAGTAGCATAAAATCGGTTCAATCAGTCAGACTCGTGGAAACCAGACAAAGATTTATTACCAGTCAAAAGTAAAGAATTGTAACGCACGAAATGGATCTGAAAAACACGTCACCAACTATACCATTTGCTATTTCTGTGGGATACTAACCACAGACACGTCAAGACTTAACTGTCCCAAATGCCAACTCACAACATGCGCCCTTTGTGCAAGAAATTATCTTGGCAAAACAGTTAATGTCAAAAGAAAACAGCCTCAAAAACCATAGAAGATTAAAGGTCTTCAACTGCAATGATGTAAAGCTTCTTAAGAACTTTTGAAAGAAAAGATGAACAAGTCAACAGGATGATCGAGATCAAGCCAAAGAGTACTATGAAAATAAAGCTGCTATGCAAAAGAAAGAAGAAATATGGCAGTCAAAGAAAGCTTGTTAGTGAAGGGATCTCACAGTTGCCTATAAAATCATTGATCAGTTAGATCTGAATCAGAAAGTCTTGAAGAACTCAGAATTGAAAAGGGAAAAGATATTGAAGAACAAAAAGATGAAGAAATGGGACTTAAAGCGCAGTTGCAGAAGAAGAAAAGAAGAAGAAGAAGTCAAGTTTTCTAAGAGAGGTTTCCACACTGGGAAACATTCATGTTGCAAAACCTTGCGTAGAAACAGAGATTCATTATTTTGGGAAGCCATGCAAGCCAAAAAAATCTGGTATGTCACTAATCATTTATAATGTTAAGTGATTTGATATTCCTAACTGCACAGCTTTTGGACACCGCAATAATAGACACTGAGGAGCATCAGCATGTTGCATAAAAAACATGTGAGTCATTCAGAAGAAGCTCTGGAACCTCTAACCCGACTGTCGTCTTTTAATGGCTTAATTCAATGTCAACAGGCTACTCATATAATAAAGCAAGGTTATTTCATAATTGAGGAAAAGCAAATTAAGATACCTCTCATATATGCTTTTGATATGAGGGACAGAATGGTATTGAAATGCTGATAGTGATAGGAAGCCAACTTCTTAAGATTATGAAAGGAGGAATTCGAATAGAGGAGAAGAAAATAACAATTCTTACCAAGAGAGTCACTAAAATCAAAGACTTCTAACCAAACTAAAGTGTGCTAGGAAGGAATTGCTGAGTTAGAAGTCGATGAAGAAAGAATTCCTAGAAACAAATGAATCCATTTTATTTAACCAAGAGGAAGTGGGCATTCAGAACAGTTCAATCATGTCATTGATAGGTTAAAACTAGCAGGGATACATTGGAGAAGAAACCCTCAAGCATTGGAAAAAGAATGGTTGAACTTTGTAAACTGGACTATAATCAATCTCTGTTGTTACAATTAGAAGACAAGCATTTAAAGCATGTAACTCCAGAAGGAAGACTTGTTCTCAGAAAACATTGTCGATAGTCTTCTCAAAATTGTGCCTACGCCCAAAGTAAAGCAGGCACAGAACGATGGCGATGATCGTAAACTCAGGAACAACAGTTGATCCTGTAACAGGAAGAGAAGTTAAAGGAAAAGAGAGAATGGTATTCAACTACAAATCCTTGAATGACAACACATACAAGGACCAGTACTCTCTACCAGGCATAAACACGATCATCAAGAGAATAGGAGGTGCAAAGATATCTCATAAATTTGGATCTCAAATCTGGGTCCATCACAAGTTGCTATGGATGAAGAATCAATCCCTTGGACTGCATTCTTAGTTCCAGGAGGACTCTATGAATGGCTGGTTATGCCATTTGGCCTGAAAAACGCACCAGCAATATTCCAAAGGAAGATGGATAAATGTTTCAAAGGAACATAATCATTCATCGCAGTATACATTGATGATATACTGGTTTTCTCAAAGAATGAAAAAGATCATGCAAAACATTTGGAAAGAATGTTAAAGATCTGTGAAGATAACGGTTTGGTCTTATCTCCAACAAAAATGAAGATAGCAGTCTCATATAGTGGTTTTCTTGGGAGCAGTCAAGTCATAGGAGAAGGAACAATTAAAGCTGCAAACCACATATCATAGAAGAGGATTGTGACTTCAATGAAGAAGAGCTGAAGACAAAGAAAGGATTAAGGTCATTCTTAGGAATCTTTAATTATGCTCGAAATCATATACCAAGCTTGGTTACTTTTAAGGCCAAATATACGAGAAAACAATACGTCATGGAGAAAATAGAATGAATAGAATCTGACGTTGTATTAGTCAGGGAAAAAATCAACGAACAAAGTTCCAAAACTTTCGGGACCTGGAAAATTCCACGGAAAATGCTTACATCATCTTGGAAACAGATGGATGTATGGGAGATGGGGAGGGAGTAATCAAATGGAAAAAAGAGCAAGAGGATCCAAGAAGTTCTTGTAAGGAATTTGTGCATAGCAAGTGGCAAATTCTCAAACATAATCAGTCGACAATTGATGACGAAATCAATGCTTGCATTAACACTTGGAGAAAATTGAAGATTTACTACCTTGACAACCAAGAGTTACTCTGTAGATACAGATTTGTCAAGGACATTATTAGTTTTTACAACAAAACTAATAGCAATAAATCCTCAAGGGTTAGTGGTTCAAAGGTTGCAGATGCAGTCACCCGGAACAGGTAGTCAAAGTAACATAAGAACACATAGAAGGGAAACATAACACTCTTGCTGATTTCTCTCTTTCTAAGACGAGTTAACTTTGTTTGCAGATTGCACTGGTGAAAGGAAGGTATATTGGACTCATGCATAGAAGCTCTTTACTCAGTGGAGGAAGTTCTACAGTCCCCCAATGCCTTTCAGAAGAATATGAAGACTACCTGCGAAGAAGTCATGAAGATTTCCAACCACTTCCTAGAATCTTCACAAAAACTTTTCTTCACAATTGTAAGAAACAGGAGCTCTATTCAAATATTACCAGCTCTAAGGCCAACCAAACCCCACATAGACAAGGATAAATCTGATGATAGGGAGATCAGTGGTCGCTCAGGACCATTGAACTTACAGCAGCAAAAGAAAGCAGTTAAAGCCATGCGAAACTCCTACAAGCAACACCTACAATACAAAGCTCAAATCTGCTTTGGGAAATCAACCAAAGATAACCACTGGTCTGATCAAAGAGAAGATGTTAGAGTTCAAAATAAAGAAGCCAGAAGAATTCTCATTGAACTGGAAGCCCTTGCACAAGGATTGGGACGCCGAATAAAAATCTAAACTACTCAAAGGCACGACGACGACAACAAAACAACACAATCTCAATGACGTCATGTACCGCTAACAACTCAGTAAAGACGTCGGGCAAAACACAATCAACGACGACGACAAGTACCGCTACAAACAGGAAAGGGTTTCTAGAAGATGACGAAAGCAGTGACGATTCGATTTTTATTGTGGACCAGGTGGGGAATATTATAGTCTGCAAGCGATTATAAATCGATCGTACCATTCACTTTGGTCTAGAAGCTCGAAGGGCCCGTCTTGTAACAAAGTCTACAAACGCAGTGCCCACAAATTCTACAAAGAAAAGAAGCCTGGTTCCTACCATATGTGTAATTATAAAAAGCGCCTTGGTCCCATTATGGTTTAAATAATAAAGCGCCGGGGGTCTTCACTTTTTTAAAAAAATATGTATAATTAGTTTGAATTATTATGGCCAGGGAATATGCCATAGTTTATTCCCTGGAATATGCCAAGATGCCAAAGCATATGCTTTATGCCAACGGCATATCCTTTTATTGTATAACCTTAAAAGGCAAGTTTATTATCATTTGTAACATCTTCGAAAATCACCACTATACTACCACCACCACCCTTGTAACATTTAAGCTTTCACAGTGTTTTTAATATAAAGGTGTGTTTAAGTAACTTGTAATTTAAAGTTTTAGTTTTTGAGCTTTAATACAAGATAAAAATTCCTGGAATGTGAATTTTCATGTATTGAGAAAATTCGTAGATGTCTTTGTAAACATATGTATCGTGTTGGGGCACAAATCTCGAGTGACTGGTTTGTTTATAGTTTTATTACGTTAAGGTTCTAGGTGACATGAGTCTTTAGGGCATAATACAAGTGTTTTGACTATCGATATGTTTAATAGTCTACTATTACTTAAATCTTGTGGTCCACGCTATTTCTTGATAAACCTATGAATTTACTCAATAATTTTGTTGACGTTTTAGCATGTTTTAATCTCAGGTGCTGAAGTATAAGCTTGGATGGGAGCCGCGACGGATATCTATTAGAGGGATTCTGATTTCTTAAATTCAATGAAACTTTTATCTTATAAAATCTTAATGTCTTTTTAAACAAAACTATGGGGTCCTACTGTGGGAAACTCTGTTCTCTTTGTAATGTCATCGAATGAAACTTATTTTTAACGTCCATTTAAGGTCGTTTTCTATATCTTGATTTTTGTACTTTGACGTAGCACCCCAATGTTACCATTCCGCTGCGACCTGATTTTGGGGGTGTTACAGATGGTACCAAAGCCAAGGTTATAGCGAACTGGGTACAATTGTCGAACCTAGTTCTTTAACCACAAAGTTTTTAAAGGTTATATTTTCTTTCAATTTTAAATACAGAATCTTTCATCGCTATTGATATCGACGGCGTGTCGCGTATTCCTGAATCCTTCTTACTTTTCCGGATTATCGTGATTGCATTATATAATTTATATATATAATACTGGTTTTAAATTCTATCTCTTACGTCTGTCTTTGGACATACTCAGTATCTATTCTATCGGTCAATTATTATAAATATTGACCATTCTGGATTAAATTATGATTATTTATATCTCTTTCTATTTCCTTTTCTCTCCTTATTATCCACGTGCATGACTTTGAATACCTTTACAAATTCTTAACGAATGTGTACTTGCGTGGCTAGATTCATGCGCCTAGGAGATTTTAAGAAGAAATCTGTTAGAGAGTTTAGTGGAAAAGCGTGTGGCCCAAGCTATTGAGAAGATTATGAAAGACAAGAGCTAACTCAAAACAATATTGGATGGATCCTGGAATCAGCAATAATGAAGGAAACTATTGCACCAGATGGTGAAGCATGTTCGTATTAGACATTTACGAAATGGCTGCCTCACACTTTCAACGGGATTGAAGGCCGTAGTCGGACTGAACGTTGGTTCGAAAAGTCTAGGGCAAGTGTTTGAGATCTGTAAATGTGCTGAAGATGACAAGTGAAGTTTGTTGTATGCACGTTTTCGAGGGTCGTGCCTTCTAAACCTGGTGGAACGGAAACATGTTAAACTTTAGACTTGCTAATGCACTATCAGATCCCTTGGAGCAACGTAAAAGCTATGATGACTACTGAATATTGCCTAGCAACTGAAATCTAAAAGATGGAGCAAGAGATTTGTACTTTGACTTTGAAAGGAGATGAACATCGAGAGCATACGACAATCGCTTCCCGGAAAAATTGGTTTTGTTGTGTCTGAGTTTGTGTCAACTGAAAGAAAAGATTAAAAGTACATTCGTGGATTTTCCGAAGGAATCAAAGAGAAATGTTACTGCTCTTCAAAGCCTGCGGACTTTGCATGATGCAATCAACTTGGCTCGAGAACTTATTGATCAGGGTTCAGGACTAAGGCATTAAGGTATCAGTTATCTCATAGGAATAAAGGATGTGGGAAGCCAGCCAAATGGAACCAACTATACCAGCAGCAAAATCGAAGAACCCAAGAAGCTTGTTAGGTTTTATGTGGTACCCAGCCTAGGGTAGAGGCTACGCTGGGAACTTACATGGTGCCAATAGGTGAAGGACACATCATCTTGCCAGGTCCGTGTCCCTCCTAGGTGTGGTAATGTCACAAGACCTTGGTACCAGGAAGGAGGATGTCGATCTAGGATTCCATTGCAAGACGAACAATTCGCTACAGAAGTGACATCGCTTTGGTTGTTTGGGAATCAAGGGCACTACAGGAGTGATTGCCCGAAGTTAAGTAACGAAAACTAAGGAAACAGTTAAGGTACTGAAGAAGTTGTAAATGGTGCTATGCATTAGTAGGGGAGCGAATCAATCAAATCCCTTAAACATATGGAGGATGATATCAATGCTTAGACTTTTTCCCTTTAGGATTCTTGCTTTTAATTTATGTTGTGTACTTTCGCTTAAATTTCTGTTGTACTGAATGATTTCAAATTATCTATCAAATGAACATATTATGGGAAAACTCAATTCTCTTTTACTCTCTTTAAATTTTTTTACAAATCATCCTACAATTATAGGAAATTATACACATTTTATGGAACGAGAAACATGGCATCGCATCGTATAGCCACTAAATATATATAGCCTGATAACTATGTATAATTTAGGAAGGACCATGCCATGCTGAGAGTAGTCACCTTAAAACTCTTTGTCAAGAAACAATTTCTTTTTGCGTCAAGTTCTGTGTGCGTTTCATAAAACGCGTTTACTTCTGGAAACGAATTAGTAACCGTTTTAGCAACTAAGCAGACATTCACTCACCTTACTATATAAAGTCGAACATCACAAAAATAAGTGTTACAATGACACTCGATAAGCTGAAAAGGGGACAAATAATGCCACTAGGAGCCGAGCCTTGGTCATCATAAACAATAAATATTAAACAACATCAACAAATCCTATAAACCCCAAGGTAAATCAATTTAGGAAAGGAAATACAAAGAGGTTACCAAGCGTCGGTAAGATAAATATAAAAATTATCGAAAGGCATATAAAATAAGTAACAAAAGGATTTATTGCCACAACATCCATTTTTATCTGAAATAAGATTACATAAGAAATTAAAGGGAATATAGTTTTATTACAACCTCCCCTAATATCTATTCCTTCCAAAAGGGAGATATGCGCCGATTGCAAAGAACGTGAGGGGCACGAGAAATTGCTAGAATAAAGGTTAAATATTGAAATCCTTCTACGTATAGGAAGTAGGCAAGGATTAAATGCCGAGGTGCTTGATCGCGGTCGCCATCGCCAAGATTGTGATGATGTGCAACATTTTTGAGGATTGGATGAGAGAAATTGTAAGTGAAAGATTAAGTGTTGTATGGAAAAATGGAGGAGAAAATTTTTGTTATAAAAGGGGGGAAAGTATCAGTTGGGGGGTTATTGGTTTCACCGACGTTGGGACATGTTAAAAAAAATAAAAAATAAAAATAATAATAATAATAATAATAGTGTAAAAAAGTATTTACCTCTTCATCAATACTATTCCGAAAGAAAACTCGAACTGAATTGCGGGACGTAATTCTCTTAACACGGGGAGACTGTAACAATTCACATTTTCACACCTTTTTATGTCAATAAATATCCCATTATTTATTTTAAACTTTTACACGATCACTTTTAATTTTCAACATTTAGCTAAATCGCGTAAACTAAAAAAATTACCATTCAACATAAACGGGCACCAAACAAATTAAAGTTTACGTCAAACAAGCATTATATTATTTTACGAAAGTAATAATCAACTTTTATATTTTTATTGGTTACGTAAAACGTTTACGTTTCGCAAATTAATAAGTTTAGGCATTCCCGGAACCACAAAAATTAATCTACGCTTCAACAAATACCCATTTTTATTCCCAATGCTAATAGTTTTATAAAATTTTACCTATGTTCATCACCTTAGCCAATGTACACATAAAAGAACCAAACTAGGACATACATATTTCAATTATACACTTTATGTTAAAACTACTCTTTTAATACTTCAATATAATGCTAGATATTTTACCAAAGATCAAAAATCAACTTGTACTCCCTCACCTCCTAAATTTGGGTGGAATAATATCCACTCAAGGGAACCAATTGCACCACATTTACTAACTAATGGTACCTACGTTACAAACCTATGCTTATTAATACCTAGCTCATGACTAGTAGAATTGATCAAAGACCTTCCTTAATTCCCTCCCCATGTTTCCCTTGGTCTTGGTCTTCAACAAAGGGCCTTGGACTAGTCTTGGTCTTTGAATACCACCTTTGACTACCCGTTTTTTTAATATTATATATAATTATAGATATATTATATATATATATATATATATATATATATATATATATATATATATATATATATATATATATTACATGCATGACAAGAGATAAGAACACACAACACCAAACACTTAAGAAAATCAAATATTTTCTCTCTCTTTTCCTTTGAAAACCCACGGCTCAAAACCCTTATCCCACACAACCCATACAAATTTTTTTACCACTTATACAAACATACACACAACATATCTAAGACCTACTAAGATGGTTTGAAGGTTAGGTTAAGTATTTTCAAGTGTTGAAGCAAAGAAAGTGAATGAAATTAGGATTCTTGGTAAATTAAGGTTTCTATTTGCAAGCTTGGTTTAAAAATCTAAACAAGGGTTTAGATTATATTTCTATCATCATACATCTCATTAAGGTTACCTAAAACCCTTTATGTCTTTACTTTTATCATATTATGAGTTTATATGTTCTATTTAGAAATATCACCATTAGGATGCTTTTAAACATGTAAAACATATTTTGACTTGTGATTATGCTTTTGTACACTTTTTCATATGATATTAGGTTGATAATATCATGATATAATGGGGTTATAAGTATTGTACCATGTTGTTATATGTATAAAAAGTGTATATACAAAATTAGGGTTTCTAAAGTTTACTTAACAAGTTATATAAATAAGTATATCTATTGATTTCAACGGAAATGTTTTGGTTTGACTTTTGACACAGCCCCAACATGTTTTGAAAATATAGTACGCCTCATGACGATTCCAAAATGATAAAAAACTTGAAAAACCGATTTATAACGAAAAAGATACGACGATTTCAAGTTTACGTTAAATATATACTTTTATAAAACTATTTTTATAAAAATTACTATTCACCACAGAAACTTATATTTTTAAAACATCATTAATATGATAGAACTTTTAAAAACAAAGACGTGCTCGAAAGAATCGCTAAAAACGGAGCTATAACGAATAAAATACGACGTTTACGAGATTTACGATAACTAAATCTATAAGAAATAAATTATAACTGTTATGAACAGTAAAATCACTATTCATCAGAAAAACTCAAATTTTGAAAATGTTATATTTTGATAACTCGTCTTAATACGAAGGCGTAGACGTAAGAAACAAAAGAAACGGACTTAAAACGAGAAAGTTATGCCAGTTTTACTAAAGTATACTTATAAACGTTTTTACTTTATAAATATGATTTCACTAAAACGATTAGATGGTGATGTAGCTATATAGAATTATATGTGGTATTAGTTAATCAAAGTACTATATTACTAGGGAGTTTCATAATGAGGCCTCTTCGGGGTGGCGTATCGACGAGTTGTTGGATTTACGATTTAAAGTGTCCTAGCTCCTCATACGTTACTACATGACCTCTTAATTATGATAGCCCGAACGATAGTATGATGAGCTATACGACCTATAAATAATCAAAGTGTTTAGTACTTATACGACCTATATTGGATTAGGTTGCCTTCGGATTCCTTCGTGACGCATTTTTCTATTGTGAATACTTGTTGATTACAATTCACTCAAGGTGAGTTCGTAGCCCCTTTTTCTACTACTTGCTTTGTTAAATACGGGTGAGATTACATGCTTAATTTCTTTGGACACAAGTATTTTCAAAACTGTATGCTATTTCCTGATTACATTATTGCCTAAGTTACCGTATTGCCATTTAAATCCCCTTTTATCATGAACCGTTAAATACCTACTGGGTATACGCTAGTGTTATGGATAAGATCTATCGGACTGGACCATTCCCCGTCTATGCTGGGTTACTAGTTGACCATTGACGCATTAACATTTGAAGAAAAATTCGTAGATGTTTTTGGCACACATCTGTATTGAGAAAATTCATAGGATGTTTTTGTAACATCTGTATCCGTGTTGGGGCACAAACCTCGAGTACTGGTTTGTTTACAGTTTATTACGTTAAGGTTCGGTGTCATGAGCTTAGGGCAATAATACAAAGTGTTGGACTATCGAATGTGTTTCATAGTATACTATTACTTAAATCTTATGATCTACGCTATTTCCTGATAAACCTATGAATTCACTCAATAATTTTGTTGACGTTTTAGCATGTTTTAATCTTCAGGTGCTGAGTATAAGCTTGGATGGGAGCCGGACAATATCTAATAAGAGGGATCTGATTTTCTTAAATTCAATAAAACTTTAGTCTTAAAAATCTTTAAATGTCTTTTTAACAAAACATGGGTACCTAACGTGAAACTCTGATCTTTATGTAATGACATAGGAATGAAACTTATTGTTTAACGTCCATTAAAGGTCGTTTATCTATAATCTTGATTTTGTTCTTTGACGTACACCGCCATTGTTACCTTCCGCTGCGACATGATTTTGGGTGTGTTTAACAGAAGGTACCAGAGCCAAGGGTTATAGGGAACTGGGTCATTTTCAAAACCTAGTCTATAACCACAAAGTTTAAAGTTTTCTTTCTTTCATTTTTAAATACAGAATCGTTCATCGCTATCTGATTTCCACGCGCGCGTATTCCCTGATCCTTACTTACTTTCCCAATTGTCATTATTGCATTATATATAATCTTAGATATATAATACTTGGTTTAAATTCGATCTCTTACGCTAAACTTTTGACATAGCATATCATTATTTATATTCGATCAATATATATTAATTGACATCCTTGATTAAGTTTATGATATCATGCTAGGACTTTATCCCATTAGAATTCTCGCTTAAATATCGTTGTACTTTTGCGTCAATTTCTGTGTAACTGAATGATTTCAAGTATCTATCAAATTAACATATTATGAAAACGTCAATTCTACTTTAACTCTCTATAAGTTTTTATACAAATCACTCCCACAATTATTAGGAAATTATAACACAATTTATGACAAAAATGAGCATCGCATCGTTAGCCCTCAAATATACATAGCCTGATCAACTATGTATAATTCAGGAAGGACCATGCCCATGCTGAGAGTAGTCACCTTAAAAACTTCTTGTCAAGAAACAATTTTCTATTTGCATCAAGTTTTGTGTGAGTATTCATAAAACGCGTTTACTTCTGGAAATCGAATCAGTAACCGTAGCAACTAAGCAGACCTTCACTCCACCTTACTATATAAAGTCGACATCAAAAAAAAGTGTTACAACTGACACGTTAAGCTGAAGGGAACAAATAAGCCCACTAGGAGCCGAGCCTTGGTCGCAACAATAAATATTAAACCAACATCACAAATCTTGAAACACCCAAGTTAAATCAATTTAGAAGGGAAATGCAAACGAGTTACCAAGCGTGGTAACGAAATTATCGAAAGGCATAAATAAAAGTAACAAAAAGATTTATTGCCACAACGTCCATTTATTATCTTAGAAATAAGATTACATAAGAACATAAAGGAAATACAAGTTTTATTACAACCCTCCCCTAATATCTATTCCTTCCAAAAGAGATCTACGCCGATTGCAAGAACAATGAGGGGCACGAGAATTGCTAGAATAAAGGCCAAATACTGAAATCCTTCTTCGTATGGGAAGTAGGCAAGATAAATGCCGAGTGCTATCGCGGTCGCCATCGCCAAGAGCGTGATGATGTGCAACATTTTTGAGGATTGGATAAGAGAAAATGTAAGTGAAAGATTAAGTGTTGTATAGAGAAATGGAGGAGAAAATTTTGTATAAAAAGGGGGAAAGTAACCGTTGGGGGTTAATGTTCACCGACCGTTGGGGCACTATTCAAAAAATAAATAAATAAATAAATAAATAAAATAATAATTATTATTATTATTATCTACACCTCTTCATCAACATTATTCCGGAAGAAATAACCGCATCTTTTTCTCTGAACCCGTACTTTCGTCAAGTGTCGCAACTTGAGCCTTGAGGACAAGGCTCATTTAACGGGGAAGGACTGTAACAATCCGTATTTTTGATCAATGTACGACGATATTAAATTCACTATTTTTTTTTTCTCGTACGCGTTCGCATTTAATTTTAACAGTTAAGTTAAATCGCGTAAGTTGAAAATTATCGTTTAGCGTAAACGGACACCAAACGAATTAAAGCTTTCGTCAAGCAAGCAATATATTATTTTTATGAAAGTAATAATAAACTTTTTATATTTTATTTTTATTGGATGCGTAAAACATTTACGGTTCGCGATAAATTACGTTTAAGTATACCCGGAACCACAAAAATAAATCTACGCTTCAACAAATACCCATTTTTATACCCAATACCTAAAAGTTTTATTAAACTTTACCCAAATTATCAATTTTAGTCATACTGTACCTTAAATAAATCAACTACACACTACACTTTACAAATATTGCATCTACACTTAACCTTTATACACTTTGGCTTCGAGTAATGCATGAAATGAACTCAAAATATCAAAGATGTTTTTCCTAGCCATTTCCCTCCCTAAATTTCGTGTACATAAGGTCTAGGTAGACATAGAGCACACATTTTTACTAGCTAGGTCCTTTGTACAACTTATACTCATTAAGGTTTAGCTAGAACATGTTGGTTTGACCAACATTCTTCCCTAAAACCCTCCCATTGTCCCCTTGACCGAACCCCCCTTGGAGCTTAAGTTTTGACCTTCCAATAGTGTTCTTGACTAGCCTAAGAATATATATATGCATACATACTTGTGATAGAACACACACACTCATTCTTTTAACAAGAAAACTTCACCATTTCTCTTCCTTTGTCTTACAAACCCACGGCTCAAAAAGAATAACACAAACCATCCTTAAAATTTTATTCTACAACATTTACAAATAATCACACATCATTCCTAAGATATACTAAGGTAATTTTAAGCCTTGGTTAACCATTTACAAGTGTTGAAGCAAGAAAGGAAGCTAGGTTTTTGTTGGAAAAGTTAGGGTTTTCTTGGTTGTAAAAACTAGGGTTATAATCCAAACAAGTGTTTAGATTTGTTTGGTCATCATACTACATCTCATTAAGGTTACCTAAAACCCTTTATGTCTTTACTTTTATCATATTATGAGTTTATATGTTCTATTTAGCAATATCACCATTAGGATGCTTTTAAACATGTAAAACATATTTTGACTTGTGATTATGCTTTTGTACACTTTTTCATATGATATTAGGTTGATAATATCATGATATAATGGGGTTATAAGTATTGTACCATGTTGTTATATGTATAAAATGTGTATATACAAAATTAGGGTTTCTAAAGTTTACTTAACAAGTTATATAAATAAGTATATCTATTGATTTCAACGGGACTGTTTTGGTTCGACTTTTGACACAGCCCCAACATGTTTTAAAAATATAGTACGCCTCATGACGATTCCAAAATGATAAGAAACTCGAAAAACCGATTTATAACGAAAAAGATACGACGATTTCAAGTTTACGTTAATACCGGGTTTTATAAAATAAATTTTATAAAAAGTTACTGTTCATCAGGGACTTTTATTTTTGAAAACATCATTAATATGATAGAACTTTTAAAAACAAAGACGTGCTCGAAAGAATCGCTAAAAACGGAGCTATAACGAATAAAATACGACGTTTACGAGTTTACGATAACAAAAACTATAAAAATAAATATATGTCTGTTATGAACAGTAAAAAACACTATTCATCAGAAAAACTCAAATTTTGAAAATGTTATATTTTGATAACTCGTCTTAATACGAAGGCGTGGACGTAAGAAACGCGCGAAATGGATTAGAAACGAGGAAGTTACGCCATTTTTACTAAAGTATACTTATAAACGTTTTTACTTTATAATTATGTTTTCACTAAAACGATTAGACGGTGATGTAGCTATATAGAATCATATGTGGTATTAGTTAATCAAAGTACTATATTACTAGGGAGTTCCATAATGAGGCCTCTTCGGGGTGGCGTATCGACGAGTTGTTGGATTTACGATTTAAAGTGTCCTAGCTCCTCATACGTCACTACATGACCTCTTAATTATGATAGCCCGAACGATAGTATGATGAGCTATACGACCTATAAATAATCAAGTGTTTAGTACTTATACGACCTATATTGGATTAGGTTGCATTCGATCGTAAGCGTGACGCATTTTCTATTGTGAATACTTGTTGATTACCATTCACTCAAGGTGAGTTCGTAGCCCCTTTTTCTACTACTTGCTTTATTAAATACGGGGGAGATTACATGCTTGATTTCTTTGGACACAAGTGTTTTCAAAACTGTATGCTATTTCCTGATTACATTATTGCCTAAGTTACCGTATTGCCATTTAAGTCCCCTTTTATCATGAACCGTTAATTACCTGCTGGGTATACGCTAGTGTTATGGATAGATCTATCGGGACTGACCATCCCCGTCTAGGCTGTGGTTTCTAGTTGACCATTGACGCATTTAACATTTGAAGAAAATTCGTAGGATGTTTGGCAACATCTGTATTGAGAAAATTCGTAGGATGTTTTTGTAACATCTGTATCCGTGTTGGGGCACAAACCTCGAGTACTGGTTTGATTACAGTTTATTACGTTAAGGTTCGGTGTCATGAGCTTAGGGCAATAATACCTGTTTTTGGACTATTGAATGTGTTTCATAGTCTACTATTACTTCGATCTTGTGGTCCACGCTATTTCCTGATAAACCTATGAATTCACTCAACAATTTTGTTGACGTTTTAGCATGTTTTAATCTCAGGTGCTGAGGCATAAGCTTGGATGGGAGCCGTGACAGATATCTATTAGAGGGATTCTGATTTCTTAAATTAAATGAAGCTTTTGTCTTATAAAATCTTAATGTCTTTTTATCAAAACTATGAGACCTAACGTGAAAACTCTAATCTTTTGTAATGACATTGAATGAATCTTATTTTTAACGTCCATTTAAGGTCGTTTTCTATATCTTGATTTTTGTACTTTGACGTAGCACCCCATTGTTACCTTTCCGCTGCGACCTAATTTTGGGGGTGTTACAGCTCTTAATTTAAAGACAAAGACAGAACGCTATTTGTGATCCTATTGGTCCAGTAATATAAAACACGATATGGAGAGCAATCCTAGTATCTAGCTCACTTGTTAGGCGTAACTAGACCCAGTTGAATGATAGATCGCATATTCAAACACGTAGACAAGTATCATGTGATAAACATAATTAAACTTTCAATGATAAATTGAGAAATCGATTTTAAAACAAACCAAACATTAAATCTTCATTAAGGTGGCTAATACCCTAGGGTATTAGCCCATAACCATTGTAATTATACAAGCGTGATCAAATAACCAAGGTAAACTAAATGTTTTACCGAACGATACCAAAAATTAAATGATTACAAGAGTATAGGAATTACACGGTGTCTTCTATGGAATCCTGATCGATGCTTAACCTTTGGTTGCTCTTTTTCTCTTTAGAAAATCATCTTTTATGTGTATGGTATGAAGAATATGATTTTGCACTCTAAAAATTTGTTTTTGAGCTTCTATTTATAGTGTCTGAAAAAGTCTGGATACGCCGTATTGGGCTAGGCCAATACGGCGTATTGGGGTGTTTCCCTTGGAGTGCGTGCAAAGTTTATAATCAATCTGATATATATTCCCAAAATATATTATTCACCAAATCTCTGAATAGTTATCTAGGTGGATACGACGTATTGGAGATGAGTGATACGACGTATTGGAGATGAGTGATACGCCGTATTGGGAATTCATAATACACGTTTTCTTGTGAAGAGTTGGCGCTGATACGCTGCATCTCTTTTAGTGGATACGGCGTATTGGTCAGAAATTAGCAATCTTCAAATTTTATCGTTTTAGCTCCAAAATATGCGCCTTTTAACATGTCTTCACAAATCACTCCTTAATTACTGCAAATAACACTTTTAAGCAGTTACGTACAAATTCTTGCAATAATTATATAAAAGTGGTTAGTTAATTCGGGATAAATGATGGTATAAATGTGACGTTATTTGATGTCAGTAAAATGGGTGACGTTTATTTGAGATGTCATCAAAGACTCCCATCCACTTAAATCTACGTGTCCTCCAAGTCTATACTCTAAAACTATATCTGAGAAAAATGCTAGCCCAACCGAAGTTAAGGATTTTTTCACTAATATTTAAGACACTCTTATTGCGTTTTAATCACCTAAACAAGATCAGAAGCACCTCCGACGAAAATAGTGGAAATGATAAGCACTCTAGATGCACTCAACTAATATCAGGGTGTAACACTATAACATTTGTCACGCTCACTTATGCCTCTGGAAAAAACTAGAGGATCACATTCGTGATTAGCTTCATATCATATGCTTGCAAGTGAAAAACACACATCATCCACCACAAGAGCTAAGGAACACAGTCAAAGTAATTAGTTTATATTATAAAGGCCTTTCGAGTAGTTGAAACGATTCTCTAACAAGTCATTACAACTCGATAAACCGAAATAATGAAATGATTATAGGGATTTCAGATTGACGTCCTTGGGAGAGTCTTTGTGTCTTAATTGTGATTCTTAGGGTACTCATATGAATCTGGATCTTTGAGTTATGACAGTTTATGGAGCCGAAGAAACTTGGGTTAAGTTTGCTTCCTTCCAATTTGCGACTCATGGTTGGATTGATAAGTCCCCCGTTCCTTTATTTTGTTCAAATGACAGGAAACTCTTGTTTTAGTGTCAAATGGGATTCATTATCTATGATCTAAAACATAGTCCCGTCTCACGTATTAACTACTCTATATTTGGTGAAGCTTGCATTGTTGCTGAGAGTTTGTTTTCACCTTTCCCCCTTTAGGCCTTGCCGATAATACAATGAAGGTAAATTTTACCATATCCATATCATTGTCTTTTTATTTAATTTTACTCTATGATTTGTCGATTTTATGGTTCAAATTGTCACATCTAGCGATTTTAGTATGCAGGCATTAGTCAAGACAATGATATGGATATGGTAAAAATTACCTTCATTGTGTTAAAGGCAAGGCTTAAAGGGGGAAAGGTGAAAACAAATTCTAAGCAACAATGCAAGCTTCACCAAATATAGAGTAGTTAATGCATGCCTTTCATAGAATAACTTTCTTTTGAGATTAACGGTAAATTTTGCAAATTTCGCGGTACATAATCTTACTTAATGAAAAAGAGAAATATAAATTTTACGATGTGTCACAAACATTCTTACACAAAATTGCAATCTTCACCTTATTTAACAGTTTTTAATTTATCAATTTGACCCCATCGACAACATGTTCCTTAATTAGATCTTACATACTATATCATGGTCTAATGTTCTTCCCATGATCTCTTATTCTCATGTAGTTGGTAGGTTGTCGAGTTTTAGATTCATAAAAGTTGTAAACATATGTTCATCTAAACATATTTAATACACAATATATACTTTAATTTTTAGCCGTCTTTATATAACTAAGTAAGTGGTTAATAATACTTGATGTATTAGTTAAATGTTTAATATATTAGTTAAATGTTTAATAGTTAAACATTAAGGACTAATAAGTAAAAACCGAATAAAGGAAGGGTGCGATTTGCCTCTTCCTTTTCCTAGTCGGTCGAGAACTCTACTCCTTGTGGAGGTGGAAGAGCTTAGCCTATATAAAGAGGGTCTTGGGTTCATTATTCATATAACACTTGAGAATATCAAAACCCTAATTCCTTTTGCTCTCTTCTCTTGCTCGACCGATCTTAAAAATCCTAGGGGTTTCGTTTTTCTTGTTCTTCCTTGTTGCGATTGACAAAGAACCCACAAGGGTGTCCGTTTGGTTGTAGTTTGAACCTCAAGAACACGAAGGTTCACTCGGTTTAGTTGATAGTCAATCTACGGTGATCGTTTGGTTAAACACTACTAGTATTAGCATACTTTGTTGTTTGCTAAAAACGTATAGTGTGTGGAAGCTTAGAGGAATCATACTTTGATTCCCGTGGTTACGCGTGGTGTTATACATACGTGTATATAGAAGACGGTGTTAACGGTTACCTTAAGCGGTGCATCGTTTCGTGCTAAAAGGTATACATCTTCTATCCTTGTTATTAGATCGTAAAACCCAACAACATCATCAAGAAAATGATACTAACATCAAAAAAAACAAAAAAAATTCGTCATACCAAAACCAACCCAAAGATGGCGGACAGGCTTACGAACTTGCCTGAATCACTACAACTTCGCATTCTGTCTACTCTCGACGCTAAATACGTCGTTCAAACATCTGTTCTATCGAAATCATGGTTCTCATTGTGGAAGTCGGTCCCCATTCTTAGACTCAATTCCTATGATTTTAAAAACCATGTAGATAAATTTTGGTAAGTTTGTTTTGGAGAAGGTAATTTATTTGCAACGTGAAATAAGGGACTTGGACACGTTAATATATAAACGTGATAAAGTGTCCGGGCCATGATTCTAAAAAAAAGTCTGATTACGCGTTTTCTCACAATGTTAACATTTAGATTTAGGGGGTGAACGGTGTTGAATGGCGTGAATGGCCTTGTGTACATGGTTTCGTTTGATTCCTTGATACGTTTGAGATACAAAGTTGATGTGAATTATATGTTCGTTGTCTGTGTTTAGCGACCCTGTCAAGATTCATTTGGAACCTGACTGATTTATATTTAAGTTAGCGGTCTTTATAAATGTACAAGATCCATTCTCGGGCTTCCCATGTTGAATAAGATGACATTAGTCGTTGTAGCTTAACACAATAGTTAAATAACCTTAAAGTACACGCAAAACAACATTTCGGTATAAGTATTCTCCTTTACGAAAAGGGTTTGATTTATCGAGCTTATAACCCCTAAACTAAAACTGTATTGGTATCATGGTTTTAGGTTCCAAAGTTTGAATACATGTGCATGGTCTGCCAAATCTGAATCGGTGGTAGTGCTTTGCTGGTGCTGTAGTAAAAAAGTGATGATGATGAAAAGAGAAATGTTTGATGATCTTATGGATTTTTTTAGTAAAGTCTATAGTGTAAAGTCGCTCAAGGTTGCAAGGGTATCTGTAGTATTTCTCGTTGTTTCAGGAGGAATGGTGAGTCGCTGTCCACCTTTAGGGATGGATGTCAAGTTTGAGGTTGAAGATTTTTACAGTACGACCCGAGTGAGAGTATTATGCGGACAACAGATATTGGGTTTATCTCGGATATGAAAGATTACTTGATCCGTTAAAGTCACCGCTGGAAGATAGGATGTTATATCCGATCCAAGTGCTTTAAACATAAAATTTAATGTTCATGTAGTCGAATGTTTATTTTCGTTGTCTGTGCTTAGTTGTAACCCAAGGTCTTCATGTTTTTCATAACATTTGATTAGTTAGAAGAGTTTATGTTAGTTGTGACATGATGCTAGTTAAGAGAAAGCCGTTTACATTTAATTCTTTTGATTTATTTTATTTGTTCTTGATTGTTTTTTGGTCCACCTGTGCTAATTTTATTTTTCACAGACATTTTTACTGCTGTTTACCTGGTCTGATTGTATGACAAACAATCAATTTATGCTATTCTACTTAATTTTTTTTGCACAAGTGGAATTTGCATCCTACGCAACAATAGAACCCCCATCATATCCATAAGAGGAGAATTTCACAAAACAATGACAGTCAGTAACAACCTTCAATATTTTGTTGATGGAGGAACAAGCATCGGCTCTTACTACGGCTTGCTTGAGGGAGATCTAACAAAACTTCTAAAGGTAATAGCAGTCAAGTCAGTATGACACGTTTAAACCATTTGGAGGTCGAGGAAGGTTCATGCGCCTGGAAGTTATTTACTTCTGGAGAATACAGTTTCTGAATAGTAGATCAAGTTCTTGTAAGTCTGGGCAAACGATCCCAAAAGCTAGAGATTTAATGTCGGCCGCTTCTCAAGTCGAACGATACAACTTTCGATTAAGCTATCGCGCGCTACTCAATTGTAACCTAGGTGCTCGCGCGATCTTTATAGTTAGGTAAACGAAGTTCCTCCAACTTATCTGGTTGAGGAGAATTAAGTTCTTGATGTCAGACTACCTTACTCTCAAATACGTGTTATACCTTACAAACAACACATCTCTCAATCAGTATAAACCGGCTTTATTGGACTTTGTAGGATATTGTTTACGATAACGGTGGTGAACAGTACGTCTCTCTCTGTTCTGCTAAGTCTTGTACGCGCCTAACTATATAATGGTGATGTCAATGAAAGTTCTCTCTGAATCATATCCGGAGAACCTTAACAAGATTGGGGCAATATATAGGAATTTTTAACAGTGGGGAGTTTGGTTTTTGACCAAAGTAATGGATGACTGACGGAATTATTTTAAGGACTTTTGTAAGCAATAGTTTATCTCGCTCGCTATGAACGCAACGGCTTTTTGAATACCCAAGTTGAAGGATGAATTCTTCTTAAGAGACTCATTTATCAAGCCTCGCGCTCTCGCTCTCTTTAAGATTGGGAAGTTCATCAAAATTTGTTGTAAATCTTAGACACGCCATTTCAACAAGTTTGATGATTCTCAAATTGTGATAGTTTACCGTTACCATGTGAAAATCGCAAGAAGCAGTGTATGTGCAATAAACTTTGTAGCATATTAAATTTAATTTAAAATTGACGAGTACATGGGAAAGTACGCATTCACCATATGTTTTAACGGTTCGCTTTAAAAAACATTTAAGATTCGTAAAAAGTATATAATCTAAGCTTCAGCATTCAAACAAATTCGTATAAAGGGAGTAGTAGGGTGACATTTTTGTGTTTTGCGAGCTTCAACAGTATACATTCCTATTCATATACTGATTGTTTTTTATTATTTTTTACTCTTTTAAATGGTTGTATTTTTCGACTTATTACATAATTTATACACGCTTAAAAGTGTAAACATGTGTATGTTTTAAGGAATAAATTGGCCAGATGCGGTTTTTGAGGCTTGTGGTTTGCTAGGGTTTCTCACGCACTCGCGCGCTCGCACTTTATATATATTGTGGTAGAGGCTCTGCTATCTCGCGCAGTGTATACAATGGTGTATCTTGAGGTTTTGATCGTGAGGGTACACGAGGTGGCTATGTTGAGCCGACCTCCTTACCAACCTACCTCATCAAACCATACCTGATTGTTCAGCCCTTACCCTTATTGTTTTCCCCCTCTACCGAATCCTACCCACACGCCAATCATCCACAAAAAAATGTAATCATACTACATATTTATCTTTACCTTTTACCTGCACTGTTTTGGTTTTTCAATCCATCACTAGCAACTTTTGTCACGTGCACGTCAAGTAACTCTTTTTACAAGTCTATTGTATATATCTTGCATATGATGGTATGCTTATATATAAGAAAACAAAGAAGTAGATGTTTTTCTTTACAGACTTATCACAGTGGCCGAGGGAAGACCTACGTTGTGGATTACTTTGGTGTGGAAATTTTTTATGGATAACATCAATAAAGTTATTCTTTTTGTTTTATGTTAAAAAAAGTTTTAGTTTTTTGTTTTTTTTTTGTTTTTTTTTTTTACTTTTTGTGTCGAGTTTGAGTGATTTGTTTGCTTAGGTCACAAGTTTCCTTTTAAAGTGCATAGGTTCCTTACGGTCGTGCTAAGGTCACGGCTAATGCCAAGGGTCACGTCAGGGATGTTGGTTTTTTAAGTTGTCGTCTTTGCAAGGTACACAGTTTAGTTATCGTTGTTAACGGTCACTAATTTCCTTTATTGTTGTTCGTGCTTCTGGTAAGAGCCGGTTCGTTTTTTTATTAGTTTTTGTTTTGTTTTTTCTTTTCGCACGCAGTTTTTTTACTCCGGTCCGTGGCTTTTCGTTTGGGATTTGAACCGCTCGGAACCTGCCTGGGGTTAGTATTAAAGAATATTAGATTGCCCAGGCCGGTTTCGTGGGATTGGCTTGTGGTCGCTTGGGTTTCGTCTTGTAATCTCTTATATATTGTGAATGAATAATACAAATTATCTACGGGATTATGTTGTGTACATTATAGACATCTACAATTTTTAAATGTTGGAAGAAAAAAGTGTTTGTGGCCAAGAGGTCAGTCAACCTGGCCATAGCTTCGAATAATAATTAGTGATTCGATTCCACAAGTACACTACCAGAAGAAAGCTAGTCATTGCGAGCTCCTCGAATCGACGCATCTATGGGTTCCCACCTTGAAGGAAAAAAGAACCCACATAGTAGAGTGGAACATTAGAGACCTCTCGCATGTTGGTGAATGACTCCCCCAAGGACACCTTGATGGCCATCAGAGCTCTATAGGGCCCGTTGGTGGCTTTGTCTGTTGTATGTAGTACGTGAAGCAAGTGTGCGTTGTTGTGGTATTTTTTGCTCCTTATGAAACTATGGAAGAAGCACAAACACTTATCTAAATTCATCTGTGCTCTATTTGAAAGAAAAAGTAAAAACTTTGCTTATTTATTATACACCATCCTATTGTTTAGCTGTCTTCATCGGCATGCATAGGTTTTTTTTAAAAATTGCATCTTAACGAGATAGAACTGTGACCTACTTTATAAGTCAGATATTATGTGTGTCTTTAACATGTGACTTTTAGTCCTGGGGGTTTATATGATAGTTCGTTTGTTGTTCGCTTGATATGTAGTCAAAATTGGTTAGGATGGCTTTGAGTAAGTTTACATTGCATGCAAGTCATTGCCTTATTTTGCTCTTTCAGGTGGTTCTTATGTTTGTCCATTTGGAATCTGAAGGCACCCCTCTCATCTCCTATAAATAGAGCGTGAGTGGGGTTGACGGCATTGGTATTATTCTTTCAAGCTTAATCTTAAAAGTTACGTTTCGATTAGGTGTACTTTATATTGTACGTCATTCTTTATTTCTCTTGTCTGAAACAATCAAGTAAGATGCAGAAGGTAAGTGGGATGAGCAAAAGAACCAAACAACGGAGGGAATTAAGAACTTAACCGGGACCCAAGAAGACAAATCGAACCGGCGGAAACCAGTAACGTAGGTTCCTCATATGGTATATAGAGTTTGAGATTTCTCGGGTTTTTGGCGACGGTTTGGTTCTTGTTCCACCAGTTCTCGAGCTTTCGGAACCTAATACCAAAATATACTACAAATTATGTCATTTTCCCCTTACTTAAATTTATACGTACCAAAAAAAACTAGTAGCTTACTTTAAATAAATAAGCTAAATAACTTAAACCCTTATGCTTTATCCATTTAATGTGTTAAACAACGATCATCATTATATACTCTCTCTCACGTCTCTGGAGGTAAGTTTTATATTTGATTTTTATTTGCATTCGTATTTATTTATGCTAGGTGCCTTCAATGAACCTTCAACATTATCCTTTTTATGCGTTAGAAGTTGTGGCATGTTGTTAAAATTAAGAGCAAATACCAAGATCATTGTACCCCTTATAAATCGTTTGAAAGTAGAATATTGGGATGATGTTGAAGATCTTATTAATGACGATGAGATTGAGGATAGATATGGAAGTAGAGAAAACTAACCGAAAAGAGATAAAGAGAAACAAACGGTGGAAATATAAACGTTCTTGTATTTTGTTGGACAAATTTGATTGTTATTTTGTTTTGTTTTTCGTGATTGGATTTTTATGTAATTATTGAACTTGTGACTTATAGAATGATTGTTTTATTTGAAAACTTATGTCCTTTAAGCTGTTAAAGTTATTTCGATGGTTTGCAAAGTGCTTAAAAAAATTTTAAAAATTGTTTTGCTTTTTTATTAGGTTAACTCATTCGTGCCAAGAGGTTTTTTTGTCATTCATGGATAAATCCGGGTTCTTATCAGGGGAGACCCAAAGACCGAAACGGAACTAGTACAGGACCGGAAACGAAAAAATATATTTGATTCGGTTCTCGGTTCTTAACTTTCTATTAAAATTCGTGTTTCTTTTTGGATCATCGGTTCCGGTTACAGTTCTACGGTTCCAGACAATGCTCATTTATTTTATAGCATGCAGGTGTGTGTTCGACATCAAAATGTCTTATTCCGCTCTAGAAACTGGTTTTGTTTGTTCGAGTGTACCAAAAAGTTGTATAAAAGATGTTTTGGTTCGCACGAGCGTCTAGTCTGGAATAAGCTTACGAGTTTTTTTTTTGGTATTTGTGGTTCACTGACAACAAAGGGGATTGTTAGAGAGAGATTGATTGTTTTGATTGAATGAGAGGAACACATCGAGAGCAACTAGGGTTGATAGTAAAGGGTTTGTTGATTTTCGATTTAGAAGATGGGCAGGAGCGGACCCAAAGCATTAAGTCATCAGTTGCACAAATTTTTAGTGACGAGTATATAAAAGAAAATAAAATGATAATGTCACGTTTCTAAATCTAAAATTTTAAAATATTTGACTAATTAAGTAACAAGTATCTATTAACACATAATTTTTGGGACCGGGTTCATTTTAAAGAAAAGAAATCAAGATTTTTGGCAAATATATACACTATGCAACAAAATTCCATCGGGTTCCCTTGCACCCCCGGGAACCCCCTAGCTCTGCCCCTGTGGTCGTTTTGCTGTAATTGTTGCTTAGGTTATGTCGGGTTTTTTTTCGAACAAAGAACATTATATGTGTCTGTGATTTTTTGGTTGAAGGATCAAGGTTAAGACTCGTGTCAGGTTTCGATCAGTTTTTTCTTTTCTTGGTTTTTGAAGTTGACGCAAGTTCTTGAGGTTTCAGGGTTTCAATTGAAGCTTTAAAATGTGTTATAATAAATTAATGAGTTACTACTGTATTACTTTAATCAGTTTTTTTTGAAGGGGAATAAGGGAAAGCACGGCAAGTCTCCAAAGGAATTTTAATAAAACGATGTGAGAAAAGAAAACCTACCGCCCGTAACTGATAAATAAAAAGACCCTCTCTTCCCCCCGTGCTTCGCTCCGCCCCCTTTAAAAGGCCCCCGGCACTTCCCGGCCCTACATTGCTCTCACACGCGCACCCCTGTCCAGAAACTATTTGGCCCAAAAAAATAAATCATTATTGCCTCGAGTCAAATGTTAGGGTAAAAAACATTCTAAACGAGGATGAATTAGAGAGAGAGCAGAAAATTAGTTTTACAAGTGTGTATTCAATTTTTCCCTCCAGGGGTGTAAAGTGGCCACAATTTGGACCTCTCCAAAGGACGAATTTTTGTCAATAGTTTTGACAAGGATTGATTAGTGCCACGTTAACAAACCACAATGGGATGATTTTTTTGCATGTGTGTGTGTTCTTAATAATTTAGGTAAACGTCCTATTTTGAAGGGTTAGGGTTGCACGTGAATGGTTCCAATTAATAAAAAAAAGGGTTGCGCTGTCCTCGCGCTCGGTATTAATTTTTATCATTTTTTTTGTTTGCGAATGTTTCTCACAAGATTTACCATATTATATTAAGAGGAGAGAGAAAGAGAGAATCATTTGAGTGAAGTTTGACTTCGAAAAAAAATTTTGTATGGAACTGATCAGGGGTGTGTGTAAAGGATCAGGGAGAGAGAGAGTGGTTATTAATCCAAACATCGATGTTGAAGTCTGGTGAGCTTTTACTCCAGCTTCATAGGAAGCTTTAGTGAAAGCGGAACAGGAAATGCTGCACTCACAACTGCCCGCGCGCTCTTTTCGCTCCGCTCGCATAGGTAAGACTCGTAATCTCGAGATGAGTCTCGCGAAAAAATCTCTCTATCTAACAATCTCAAACTCTCACAATCACCACACCCCCAACGCCCCCCACAATCACCATTCATAAAACGTCTGTATTTTTTTCAATTGGATTTTATATTTTTTTTTTCTTATCTTTCTATCGCATATTTTTTTATATCGGGGTGGAGTCGGAGGACGAATGCAACGAGGAATTTGGGCCCAAGCTTGAGGGATTTGGTACATGACAAAGGTTTTGGCAACAAGTTTGTACTAAAGAAGATATTGTACAAGTTATAATATGTTCGAATTGAGATGAAAGTTGGTGCGGGAGCATATAGAAATGTTAACAATCATTCTTGATTTAGGACAAATATTGAGGTTAATTCTCTCAAGGCGAAGACCTTTTGCTATGTTGTTACTTATTAATTACTAGCATCTTACGACTCTTTGTGAATATCTTGATTTTTGTATGAGGAGCTTTTAAATTTGGAGGACGTGAGGGCCGTACTAGATATTCAAAATGAAATCAAGAAAAGTCTACTGCGAAGAAAGGGATAATGGTGAAGGGTTTATATATAGGTGAGGGAATTATGACCGCATGGATTACATATGTCAGGTGAAAAGTCAGATCGAAGTGCGGGTTGGAAGAAGGAGTAAGAGTCAGTGCTATATTTTTCTGGGGGGAGCACTTTGAAGAGAAAGTATCCAAAAATTACGCAAGAAGTAAACTGTTTGTCAAAAGAAAGGAAAGTCGATTAGCCAAGCTTCAGCGGTTCTATCTATGACAATATCGAGGTGATGATGGTAATGAGTGCATATGCATTGGTATATTAAATTGTGGTTTAAGGAGGTTCATACCACGTGACACCCTATGTATGTTTATTTACTTTTTGATTGTTTAGAATGTGATGGGAGATTGATTAAGATAGAAGGGTTACTGTTGGGTTTACAACATAGAGTGAAAAAGATCAATAATAAAGGTATTGGGACGGAAAGGTTAAAGGTACAACTAAAAGATGGCGTGTAAAGTTTTGATATTACGTAACGTCGGGTTATAATTTCCTTAATTTAAATGAAAACCGGATTATCGCTGGTGTGGTGCGTTTGGTTCTGGATGGAATGTTGAAAAATAGGGATATACTCGTAAATTTGTAAAGTCGGGGAAAAAGTCAAATGATCAATGGTTCGAGCGGTAGTGTTATCTGGAACCCCGTAGAAGGAGAGAATTTTGGACAAATGACTAGGACATATAAAGATGAGGGGATTACACGTGATGGAAAAAATACAAAGAGCTGTTTGGCTAAAAATGTCTAGTTGCTAGTGTTTTGTAGCTCGATTTTTGTGGGAAGTGTGTGATCGGTGAAGCACATGAGGTCTGTTCGATTGTAGGAAGGCACATACTCTGGGAGATGTGATAAAACTTATGTTCATTTGCAAAAACTATGGGATCCATGTTTGTCAAGTGGAATCATTGCAAATAAGAGTTCTTTTTTTATAATTGTTGATGATTATTCCATATGAGGGTTGCGATTTGCATTCTGAGGTTTTTGTGTTTAAACCTAGAGGTATTCGGAAAGTTCCATCAAAGACGGTGTACGTAGTAGGTTAGTAGAGAGTGAGAACATAGAAGGGATTGAAGGCAAAAGGAAATATAATGGTCGTTAAAGGTTTGTAACCTTGATTTATATAAAAGTGTTTTTATAGTATAGCGGGTTTATATGAAAGTGTTAGCTTAATATAGTACGCTTAATTAGGATTAGAATGGCATAAATCGGACGTCAATTTGTAATGCATGGCAAGTCATTGCCTATGTCTTTAGTTCGGTACGGTTTATTTGTTTTCCTAGTTTGAGTCAGCTAACGCAGGGCTTTTTTTCTTTTTGTAAGTCGTGACTTCCTATGTCCATTGGGATTTGCAAGACATCCCTCGTCTCCTATCAAAGAGTTGAGGGGAGAGGTGAGGCATTGGTACGTCATTCTTTTCAAGCTTTCATCTAAACATTGGTTTTAATTAGTGTATTTGTCTTGTGCTCGTTCTTTGTTTTTCTTTCGAAAATCATAGTAAGCTCTCGCATGGGTGTGTGTTCTCTTCTAGATCGTTCTATATTACACACTAGAAACCACGTTGTTTGATCTGACAATTCGAGCACTTAACTTTGATTAGTATATATTATCATTTAAACAATAATCCATTTTAAATACAGATATATGAATATAAATAAAGAGTAAAACTGCATATCATCCATTGTGGTTTGTATAATTTGGCTTAATCATCCTTTTCTTATACTAATTGGCAAATCCAAATCATTCCCTAATAAGGTTATATGGCTAAGAATTATTAACATCTCCCTCCCTAAATAATTGTTTAAGGGTTATTTTCTAAAACATTTACTATTTCGTTCAACTTTTCCTTAATTTAGGGGTGTAAATGTGTCCTAGCGCAAACTTTACAATCAAAAGATTCAAAATTATAAAATTTTTAGTGATAATTAAATTTTCAATTAACAATTAATAATATTTTTAGGTGAAAAAAAAATTTAAACTCATGTGCAAATTACACGGGCCACAAAAAAAATAGTATTTTGAACATTATTTAAACATTTTCATCATTAATATTTTGAACATTACATATTAACAAAAAAAATTAATAATTTTCTATTACGTAATATCAATATTTAAAAAAGCTCTCGCAATAAAAAATATCTCAAAATAAACAAAGAGAGAAAAAATCAAAACTAAACTAAAGAAAAAAAGAGAAAAAAAAAAAAGAGAGTAAACGAGGTGAAGAAGGGTATTCTCTCTCGCGCACTCTCAAAGACACTCCATCCACATCTAGTTGGTTAAGATGTTTCAGCATCAGCCTTCTGGGGAAACGCGTTCTGAACGAAAGAAAAAAAAAAAAGCAACTTAATGAGCAAAATGTCGGTCTGATGCGAGTCTTAATTGTCAGATTAATGAGGCTGTAGAGAGGCTCATTATGAAAAACAAACACCACCCTAAATCCGCTTAAATTATCATTATTTTCAATTTTTTCATTAAAAAACTTTAAGAAGATTTAATCATTCGTTTTATGGTTCAAGCTTAAACACAAGATTTGTATACAAACCACTTCACGCCTAAAAACACACATATACACACACACAAATGAACACTCATAGAGTCATAGATATGCTTGTTTTTGGTTTAGGGTCTATGTTGGTACGTAGCGATGGTATCGTGGTTGTGATGATGGTGGTGGGGATGGTGATGGTTTGATGGTGATGGTGTTGAAAATTGTGTGGATAAGGACCACTGATCTCCTGAATATCAGGTTTCATATAACATGATTGACATTTTTTGGTAAATGAAAACTTGCTTACTGATCTATTTTTTTTGAATCGACGACTTTTATTAAGAAAAAACTAGCATGGGGCTAGAAAGAATAATGTAATAAGGAGAATAAGAGACGGGTTTGTTATACCAATCGTCCCAGCTAAACAAATAGTTATATGTTATATAACGTCACCAGTAATAAGAACTACATATAATCTCATCTCAAATTACGTCTCTCCTTAGATTTGGGAGAATGCGCCTCTCGAACCTCCTCCTTCTTATTACGAAAATTCATAGGAAGCAACCACATCACAATATAATTTACCTTGGAATCATTGCTTTTATTCTTCTTCGGCGTTTAATTTTCATTATCTAGATCCAAGACCTCATTCTCCGTATGAGTTAATATCCATAAAAGGCTACGTCCCACCACCGATTTAGCGCTCATTTAGAAAATTTCTCTTGCCGTTACCGTGTTACGAAGCGAAGAACAAATGATCTTGGTTTTTCAATCCAGCACATCACTATTCACCAACGATAGAAGACTCAATATCTTTACACGTCTGGAAATGTTTAAATCTAGTAGTTAGGAGTTCGTCCATTATCCTTCCAAGCGGTAGGTTGTCACTTTTGTAGGGATCATATCGAAATCCTCCTGTCTTTAGATCACATTTCGGAAGTACATCGCGTATCTATCATGTTCTTGACGGAATCAAGAAGCCACGGTTTTTATAACCAACAGAATTGTTAATGTTTATGCCCATGAATCAGGAGGACTGATGTAAGCAAACAGGGTTTAATCACTTTCGCTTAACTCTTCAATCGTGAGTGAGTTCCTGCCCTCCTCTGGATGTCTACGAATCGGAGGGTAAAGACTAGGATGCGCAAGTTTTTTGATCTACTGTAATTTGTTTTGCTGTTTTTCGAGAGCATACGCTCTAGGAATCTATTCTTAAGCTTGCCCCCATCACACCTACAGTCTTCCCGAGTTTCTTCTTCATGAACAAAAGAGGTTAATACCCTTTTCCTCAAGGCCTGTCCTAACCTTCTTTAATAATATGTTATCCAACATGAATTTAGAGCTCCCTTTACCAGGATATTCATCACATCTTTCCATTGGGCTAACGTTATATAGCCTTGTTAACACGAGACCAAATGGTGGTCATGGACCATACTAACTAAAAATCTCCAACACCTTTAAATAATCAATCCTCTTATTAAGGCATAAAGAACTAAAAATACCTAGACCACCGTTATCTTTAGGAGCAAGAGCCTTCTTCCATTTGAAACCCACAGAAGTTTTTTACCCGAACTCTCATGACCATTGAAGAATTACCTTCGATGAGATTCCAGAATTTGAATGACTCCATTGCAGGATATTAAATACCATTGACATGTGAAAAATAGGCATCATCAGAGCCAAGTACGATTTGATTACATGAAGCCAGCCTCCAATCGTTAACTTTTTTCATCTTCCATCTTGTTAGACGTCTTCTAATTCTATCAATAATTGTCTTCCAAGATAGATTTTATTCATGTCCCCTCCAACATAAGAACCAAGATATAAAAAAGGGAGCTTTAAGAAACAAGACATCCGAAGAATTTGGTCGTACGCTCGATAGGACTTTCACCATTTATCAACGTCAATGACAAATGATTTTGCTTTTTGGCACATATTGATTTTTTTAAACCTGAAACCTTTGAAAAAACAATTAAGAACATGGATTTAAGAGGAAGTTATATTACTGTGTTGCTCCATTCACCTATAAAAACCGCATCTATCCGACATAGAACATGTGCGAAAGATTTAACCAAAACCACCAACATTGATACCTTGGAAACATACCACGCATCAACCAATCCTTTGATATGAAATATGGAGATCTTTCCTGATTAATTAGAGGAATAAAAAAGGAGATAACGGATCACCTTTGTTTAAGACCTCTACCCAATTGAAACTCGTTCAGGACGGTGGAACTCACCATTGATAATGTAGCCCCTTTCGAAGACACATGAAGACAACATTGTGAATCCATTTTCTCCATTTATCCCCAAACCCAAACTTGCATAAACATCATCAGAAAATCCCATCCTTACCGAGTCTATGCTTTTTCAAAGTCCACTTTTGAAAAGAAGAGTTTGTTTTTTCTTCTTCTTACACCAAGACATGACTTCATTTAAATAAAATGGTCATCAAAGAATTTGCCTATCTTATAAAAGAGCGATTGAACCTCATTTAATAATTTCCCCAAGACATCAACAAGGACGATTAGTTAAAATCTTAGCAATGTTTTTATATATGCTACCTAATGTGGCTAATCGGTCTAAAACCTTAAACAAGCATTAGCCATCCGGAATTTTCAAAATTAAGGCAATGGAAAGATGAATTTACACCCTTTGGGTAAGTCAGGAAAATTTTTAAAAAAATACCTCACCGCTTCACTAAATCATCTCCTATCCACAAGATGCAAAAGTGTCTGGAAAAAAACCAAAGTGAATCCATCCGGACCGGGGCTTTGTCGGGTAACTCATTACCATAACAGATTTCTTTTAATTTCATCATTAGGAAACCTCACCTCTCACATCGTTGATCACTTTGCTACATGAGAAATTGATTAGGAAAGTCAAGACTATTAGCACGCAGTAGTAGAGTATAGTAGAGTTAGAGCTTGAGTAGGTTTGTCCGGCTTTAACCAAAACGATTGGCAAAATGGTCTTTTTCGAAGAACTCTTTTTGACATGTGTTGGGTGTTCAATTCCAAGTCCATCAACATAACACCCTAGTATTTTGAATAATAGTAGCGCACTTTTGTTTTTATGATACCATGAAAAAAACCGGAATTCTCATATCCTTCTATCGCCCATTTAATTTTAGCCTTTTGAGCTCTTTCCTGCGATTCTAAATTATCTAGTCTTTTGGATTTGATGAAAGAATAGCTCTAAGCGGGAGGAATTGACAGATCTTCTTCCCAAGCCTCTATCAATACTCCAGCATCAATTTCACTCCAACTGTTTTTTAGTCTAAGCTGATCGTTTTTCGGGTCCCCGAATTTCTCTTATTTCCAAATACGACTCTGATTCTTAAGATTTCTAAGATTATTCTTCAAAACTTATGAGAGAATTATTTCCCAAACCATAGGACTGTTTTTCCAAGTGTTCTCAACAAATTGTGTTTTTTAAAAACAATCCATTCTAAAGCAATGATGGAAAAAAAAAACGAAATGGTAGTAGGGCACACCATCTCTCCCTCCCCGCGCACCCCCCCCCTCTCACACTCTCTTTTCCGCGGCTCGCTCTCCGAATAGGTCGATGATGCGACAAGTACTCTCCAATGTAACAGCTTTATTGTTCGGGCTTCCACAATAACCTCTCCGGGAAACCACTTTATTATCTAATCAGAGAGATATAGATAGTTTGTTGCGGGATCTCTGACACAAGTAAAGCGACATTCCACCTAACGTTAAACTTCCAAACCAATCCCGGTAATCAAAATAAGAATTAAAATCTATGAGCACCATTTGTGGATTCAAAATGTAGTTCGAATTATCAGATTTGACACAAACCTCATTTAAAAATCACATGATATTAACATCCCCGTTCACTTATTCTACCTGAAACGAAGAAAACTCCCAAAGAAGCTTTGTTTTTCTTTTACCCTTTGAGGAGCATACAACCAACAATATATCTATTCTTACAGTTACTCCAACTTACCCTCTAGTAATCACCCAAAATTAAATTCAGACATCAGTCACCACTGTTTTTGCAAAAAAGGAACCCCTTTAGTCTCCCATACGCCAAAGGATACCCTCCCGATTCCAACCGCCTTTACTATACACCATTTAATCAAAAAACCCGAATTTCCCCCCCAAACCCAACACTGTTTCACACAGAAAGGTATCCTCTCACATCTTTTCACACATTTTTGTTTATTTGTATAACTAAAAATTCGCGCATCTCCTTTATTTTTGATAGAGATCTGTAAACCCAATCTTTCTTTGGCTTTGGGCAAGGCTTGTATATTTAAGATAGAAATTCATCTAATAACCTTCTTCACTCCTTGTGTTCCAATGTGTTCTTCCAAATTTGCTATGGACTCCTTCCATTTGAATCCCATACTGTCCAACTTTTTATCAATCTTTCAGTAAACCAACCATGGATCCATCCTGTTCTAGGAATTTCAGAAGAAACCTTGAAGCGTCTAAGTGATTCCGCTGATTATAGACCCATTAGCACTACCTTTAAATTTATCAATAATCACCAAGCTCACACGCGCGCTCATTCAGCCTCCACCCTCGCCCCCTCACGCCGCGCCCTCCACCCCCGTGCCCTTATTCTCTGATGTGTTCATTTTCACTATTTATGTGTCAAAGGGTGAAACCTAGGCGATGCTTCCCCCCAAAACGCTCGCTCGCGATCGCTCATTTGGTTATCCTTATCCATCCAAGCGCGCTCGCGCCTGACGCTTAAGTAGGAGAATATACATCGATCAAAGAGAGATGTTTCTTGGTCACGTCCGACGAATATTCTCCTTTTCCTTTTTCGAAAAATAGAGAGATATAGAGTCCACATGATTATTTTCCAGCTCTACATCTGCAATAATAAGACTCAGGGTACAGTATATCACCATTCCACTATTGTTCTCCTTGATTCCGTTCTTTTTAACTTCACCTCATCATCCATGGAATTATAATCTATCACTTTCGTTTCATCTGTGAATTCCGGGACCGACCTTGAGTTTCAGTAGCTCTAATCAATACATCTTACATAGGTGAGTGATTTTTAAAATCTTCTTCTGATTACTATTTCCTGTGGCCGTTTCAAAATAAACACAAGGTTTATTTTAGAATGAAATCAGTTCATTCCTGATCATCCACATCGAGAAATTTTCCACTCACGCGCGCGCCAGCAATTTTGTGTTAATTGGTATTATTTGTCCACTCTCTCATTGAAAGGAACACCTTCCCTTCGACCCACGCACAATCACGCTCACATCGCATAACCTCGAATTAGTTTGTAAGCTTTATAACATGAGAAAGAAAGAAATCCATGACATGACAACTATCACATTTTTTGAATTTTTCCATGATTACCAGGTGTAACAAATCCTTGTCGATTGGTGATGCCACCCCCCTACCAACACCGCACCTCAAGCTTAGCTCACCATCAATACTGCCTCGTATGATTTGAATTCCAACTTAAACACATTGTGCTCCATTATATATTTGATAAACCATATCGGAAACAAAAGCCTTCATTCCCCAAAGCCTTTTAATATTGGTAGAGAAAGCAAAAAAAACTTTTACCCTTCCAAAAAAGGGCATTATCATAAAAAAAACATTCATAGACCATAACCAAATTCATCTCCCAATAAATATCGATTGGTTCTGAAATACTTACCAACCAACTTCGTCTTTGTTATCCCCATTAACACCACCCTGTAAGAGGTTTCTTTACTATACCTCCCACTCGGGTTTGGTTTAACAGAAGGAGTAGGGCAGTAACCATTTTGGCTTCTTATTACCCTCTCATTATGTTCGACAATTGGGTTCTTTGGAATACGAGAGCGATATTTCGCCATGAGTCTAAAACACGGACCAATCCAAAAGTACAGAGATTAGTAACAAAGTCTTTTCTTCACTGAATAACATTATGTATTTGACTAAATCCAAACCTTTTTCCGGTTACTTTGATTTCTTGACAGGAATTGTAGAACCACCACATGTCGTATTGCTTGCACGCTAGAGAAATAACTCCTTGGCCGATACATTATCCGGGATAAATTCGTAACATAGCATATATTGACATCTTTTATCATCGTCCTCTTTGGTTGTGTATTCTTCCATTGAACACACACCAAAACTAAATTGCCTAACAAAAAAACTCCTTGGGATCGAAAGAGAGCTCGAAAAATACAATTGCTTCTAAAAATACGAACGATTTGAAAATGTTCCTACATTTGATGTCCAACTTTTGTTGTCCGCCTTGGGGTCCCACCCACAAGGATTTGTACCACTATGACGTACAAACATATAGTGTCCCATCTTTTTGATATTCCATTCGGTATCAGCTATCTAGGATTCAAAAATTTTTATTTTTTTTTTATTTGATTGAAGGGATTTCTGGAGATATGATATGATTATTATGATGAATAGATGAAGGATTGAAGGATTGAAAATGGATCTAAGACAAATTGTATTTTGTAAGAGGCTAATCTTGCGAAACCCTTTAGATCCAAACCCTAGATCCAAAAGAAGCTATCTTGAAGAACTCTTTGTAAACCGTAAATTGGATTTCTTTTTCTCAAGTTAAACCGTTGAGTAACATAGCATTGCTCTCAGGTTAGTTAGTAGGAATTTGCCTTCTAATAATCAACTCCATAGCATTTCTTTTTCTAGGTATGAGGGTTTGTTGATGGTGTATCTATCAGAGACGGAGGTATGACTTGATGGGAACGATACTTTGTCTGTTTAATTACTCTCGTCAAAAATTTACCTCGTATAACGTTCCCACTTCTTAGTATCCATAGGTTAACTGGGGGATTAGGCATTTGCCTTCTAATAATCAACTCCATAATTTCATTTAATTGTAATTCCATATCGTCAAACAGTTTTTTTTTTTTTTAAGATCTAAATTCTCGAGGGGGTGGGGGTGTGTGATGGATAATATGTTTAGGATAGAGGTTGGTCAAAATGAGGCAAGTCATAATTGTTATAAGGATTAGGCGCATAGACCGCGGATTCATAATTTGACAATTAGAACTATAGTGGGGACCTCCACAGACCTGACAATAGTAAAACTGTTCTGGTGGACTAGGAGAATTACATGGATATTGGTTGTGATAACCAAAATTTTGATTGTTACACGACAACTTGCCTCATAGACAAGCGGATTCCATTTCGATGTTTGACAATCTTTGCTCGTGGTGAGACCTCCCCTCCCAAAACTCACACGAGTATGTCTGGATCTGTGCGTTTCTGTGAGGGTTGGTTCTAAAGAAGTTGGGTGTTCATTGTAGGAAATAAAGATTGTTGTCTTAGACAAAACCCTGTTCCCGACCCTCCTACCATGTACAACGGGATAATTCCTACCATTTTACGGGGGACCCCACACAACAACTTATGAACAAACTATATTTGGGCGGTAAATTTTTTGTCTTGCAATTGTTCTCATTCAAGCAAGTTTTGCCATTGATCTTTTATAGTTTCCCAGTCAGCATAGGCAAATAAAGAATTAAACGGTTATAGGAAGATTAAAAGAAGATAGATTATAAAATACTTAAGAGGGATAAAGAAGATTTTTTTAATAATATATTTTATTTTTTGAAAAATAAACTTTTTTTTTTTATTTTTAATAAAAAATCTAAGGCACGAAACTAACACGATTCAACTAAGCAAATTCGTACACCCAACTACCGGCAACGGCGCCATATTGATGTTGTCGTTTTTGGGACACCAAAAATTATTTATAAAAATGGAAAGATTATACGAACCTAAACACAAAAGTATCTTAGAAAGTATTGATCTCCCGGGTTGTTGTTCTAAAGGAGTGGTGAATGTGAGATCGATCGGTTAAGTGTAATTGGATGCTTAGTTGTTATCGGCCAAGGTTTGGTTTCTAGAAAAATTAAACTATGTCTGACTAAGACAAAATTAAACTAACTTTAAAGAGTAACTTCAAAAATCATCCATTTGTGGTTGTAGGTTTTGTGGCACTATATCCTTACGTGATACTATTGGCATAATCATCTATTATAGTGGCAAAATGTTTCTGGCAAAAATCATCCTTATTGGGGATAATTTTTGCAAAAAGTTTTGCAAAAATTAACCCTCTAGAGATGATTTTTGCCGAACGTTTCACCACTCGGGGATGATTAGTGCCAATAGTTATCGGAAGGAATGATTTGTGTCACCAAAACTTACCAAACCTCACGGATGATTTTTGCTAGTTTAATCAACTTAAAATTAAGGCAAGGAAAAAGAAAATGCAAGTTTTAGACAAGATTACTTTGAAATTTAAAATAATTAATATTTTTAGCGCGGACAAATGACAAGGTCAAACTTAGAGTGTTAGAGGTCTCATTTTGTCCCGAACTCGATAGTACCTTAAGAAACAACCTGAAGTTCGTACCAAATTGATTCCTAATAACTATATGCCATATCTTAAAATTGCAAGCTAAATACCGCATTTGACGATTGAATATCTTAAAACAGTAACAAAATTTCATTAAGTTTTCTATTAAAAATTAAAAATGATAAACAACCATTAAATTTTACAAAATAAATGACACGGAAATGATTTGTTAAAAAAAGATAGTGCAATTACATGGAATTAAAGATAACTAAAAATTTGGGGGAGGTTAAGAGTTGACTGATTTACCGACCCTCAATGTGGGGTTGCGCGTTTGATGTCTGCTCTCTGCTACCTTTCTTTCTGTTCCGGTTTTTCATTTTATAATACTAAGCAACAAGTATAAGAACCTGCGCGTTGCAGCGGGGCTAATTTTTTTTCCCGATTTTTTTTTTTTTTTTTTTGTGTTTTTTACTTAGTGTATGCCAGTTTTTCATCGCGGCGTTTATTTTAAAATTATTAGGTAGCTTAGGGTGTTTTTTGAAGCTCTTTTTTCATTTTTTATAAAAGCGTACGTATGTCAGGAGCATTGCAATATTGGGCTCGTTTTGTTCGCAATTCGAAAATCTTTACGCGGGTGGTTTTTAATAGGTAGATACATGTTGTATATTTAATAAATAATGTTTATTACATAAAAAAAACGTATATAGTTAAAAGTTGAGGGTACGTTTCGTAAAAAAATTTGTTTATCGTCTTCTTAAATTAATATCTTTTTGGCTCTTTTTTCCTTTCTGTATAATCAATTTGTGTAATCATAGCTTTAGATTTGTTATTTATCCATTGCTAATGGCCCCAAAAGGTTTGTTTTTTTAATGTAAATTGGTCAAGACTTAGAGTCCAAATGGGAGCCCAGTGTAACATGAATTTGGCCCAATCACTGTAGCTTAAAGCCTTAAATGAACAGTAAATAGCGTACGGATACGATGCCGTTTTACACTTATAGTGAGTATATATATATATATATATATATATATATATATATATATATATATATATATATATATATATATATATATATATATATATATATATATATAGGGGGGCTTTCTTTTCAGAATCATTCTTAGTGCGAGAACTGACAGAACCACAAAAAACATTCATGCACGCCTTTTAAAAATAAAAAAAATATCATGAACTCACATATAATCGTATGAATTCAACTTTGTTTCTTCTTCCTTTCACAAAAATTACCACACTACCGCAATATTGTTGTTGTCGCCTTTATAAAAACATACATGCACATTTCAAAGAAAAAATTTTGTATTTCTAATTTCTTATCAAATTATTTAGAACAATTATTTTTTTTAAAAACATATATGTTGTTTTTAGAACATATGTGCAAAAAATACAATTATTAAAGGTGTGCATGCATGTTTTTGATGGTTCTGTCAGTTCTCGCACTAAGAATGGTTCTGAAAAGAAAGTCTCACTATATATATATATATATATATATATATTCATTATCACAATTTCCCTTTTGTATCGACATCGCCTTAACTCACTCATGGGCTAGACTTTCAAGTAGACTTGGGCTGGCAATGTTTGCAATATCGAGAGTAGTAGTGAATATGTGACTTATGGATCTTGAAACTTTTGGGACTTTTCTTTTTTCATTTTATCTCTATACTCAACCTTATTATAGATGTGGGGATTTAATTTACAACCTCGATGTCTTCAATTAATCTTTAGTTTTGCTCCTTAAGTGCTTCAAAGTACCCATAAAGAAATATAACAAATTTACATAATATTTGCAATTTAAACACAAATAATGTATACGGGTGTGTAAGCCAAATAATGTAAAGGTTCGTGTACCATTTTAATAAATAATTTACTTGAGTAATTCTTTTGTAAAATGTTTTAAAGGTTCAGTAACCCAATCAATAAACCCGTATACTTGAGTAACCTATTTGTAACGAAAAAAGCTTTAGTAACTTAGGTGAATATTCGGGCAAACTTTAATAACATATTTGTGTATTAACCCTAACACAATAGGTTGGTTTTTCTTTATTGTTTTTGTGATCCAGTAAAAAGTTTATAGTTACTTTTTGTGTTTATAATGGAAAACTTTTAAACAATTTATCTTAATTAAATGGAAGTAAAAATAAAAGCAGCCCTCAATTATGAAAAAAGAAAACTAAAGAAGAAGCAAAGGTTGAAACCTGGATTGGAGAAATCGTATGATGTAGTATTTGGATCAGATATATGATCACGAATGTCGAAGAATGTGTTTGAAATATTTAGAATACAGAATGTAGCCCTCATTTTAATGTGGATTATAAACATAGGTACAATTTCAATTTAAGGTAACTAACTTTTTTTTCTCAATTCAAGGTAACTAACTTTTTACCTGTTAGTCGGGTAATCGATAATCCTTTTGAGTTGGAAATAATTGTAAATGTCTAGATATTTTTTATAATTATCTTTATCATTAACAAGAAACTATAACTAAAAGCATATAAACTTAGAACTCACCAAAAAAATACTGGAAGACAGATCGCCACCATGTAGTAACACAAATAATTATGTGGAAACATTAGCTAGCAGTTAGCGTTAAGCAAAATATTATAAACTTAACGATTTACTGTAGCATGATAAAACCGAACAACCCGATAACTGATGAACACCCCGACCCTCAAGTCATTGTATAGTTTCAACAATAGAACACAAAGTTTACGAACAATATTATGTGCATAAATATGTGAGTAATTTGTCGTGAGAACTTTATCTTAATCGTAATTTGACATTACTGAGTTTATTATTTATTCCAGCAAAAATCACATTTAAGTCTTTAGATGTAGATGTATTCCAACATGTTTGGTGACCATGACTACGTTACGAGTCAAAGTAAAACTAGGACATTTCTAAGATATCACAAGTACGGGCTCGTTTGGTATATGGTTTTTAAGAGGTTTGGATTCGTTGCTATATAAAATCAATTGTTTTGTACAATATTTTTGGACGACGATCCAATTTGGGTGAGGATCCTCTCAAGTTGCTCACAACCTTGATCAGTCATGTTAGCTTTATTATGAGATTAAATAAATAAGTGGGCTTTTGAATTTCATTTAAAAAAACTTTTATACATTTATCTTAATTCTGATTGGCCAACATGATCTATCAAGTTACTTTCGACTTGAGAGGATCTTGATCCAACAAGTTTCGTCTCAAAAATGTTTCCTCATAAACTAATGTATTTTATTTCAGTTTACTTAGAAAACAAAATATATTTAAATTAATAATTAGTTTTTCTCTTTGAGGCTCTTTCTTTTCAAAACTAATCTCAATCCAAATATAAATCCAAATCCAACTTCACCTAGTTTTTTAATATGAAATGGCACAAAACAAAAGCAAATAATCTTTTGTATATGTCCATATTAAATACAAATTGTTCAAAGTATTTATCATAACTTTTTGGCTTTTCCCAATCCCTTTCACAGCTCAAAAAATTTGGTTGGTTTTAGTCCTTGTGCATGTAACATGATGTTGCTTATAACCAAACTTATTATATATCCTTATGTTGTAGTAGTACATAAAAGATGAATTTACAACAATTGTCAAATGGTAACAATCAAACTGTTCAACATGAGATTCCTCTTCTCATGTTCATCCTGCAACACTTCAAATTTGCAATTTGATCCGTTTCAATCAGTAAAATAAACCTAACATCATCAATACTTAAGTTTCAAATTAATAATGTGTGAACGTATAATTAAAACGTTCGCTATAGTACTATTATTTGTTGCAATGTCTCATTAGCTATGTGTTATTTGCACTTGTTGCAATGCTCACCTAGTAATAAAATCATGTTTGATTTTCGAAAGAGAACAAGGAACAATCAATCAAAAGCATTGTAATTATTCTAGCGGGAATTACAATGAAAAGACTAAACAACATACATGGTAAAAGATTAATTTTAAATTTGGTGATGAGTTTATTATTTATTTAAGCAAAATCAACATTTAAGTCTATAGATGTAGATGTATTCCAACATGTTGGTGACATGACTACGTTACGACGTCAAGTAAACTCGACATTTCTAAGATATCACAAGTACGGGCTCGTTTGGTATATGGTTTTTAAGAGGTTTGGATTCGTTGCTATATAAAATCAATTGTTTTGTACAATATTTTTGGACGACGATCCAATTTGGGTGAGGATCCTCTCAAGTTGCTCACAACCTTGATCAGTCATGTTAGCTTTATTATGAGATTAAATAAATAAGTGGGCTTTTGAATTTCATTTAAAAAAACTTTTATACATTTATCTTAATTCTGATTGGCCAACTTGATCTATCAAGTTACTTTCGACTTGAGAGGATCTTGATCCAACAAGTTTCGTCTCAAAAATGTTTCCTCATAAACTAATGTATTTTATTTCAGTTTACTTAGAAAATAAAATATATTTAAATTAATAATTAGTTTTTCTCTTTGATGATCTTCTTTCAAACTAATCTCAATCCAAATATAAATCCAAATCCAACTTCACCTTAAGTTTTTAATATGAAATGGCACAAAACAAAAGCAAATAATCTTTTGTATATGTCCATATTAAATACAAATTGTTCAAAGTATTTATCATAACTTTTTGGCTTTTCCCAATCCCTTTCACAGCTCAAAAAATTTGGTTGGTTTTAGTCCTTGTGCATGTAACATGATGTTGCTTATAACCAAACTTATTATATATCCTTATGTTGTAGTAGTACATAAAAGATGAATTTACAACAATTGTCAAATGGTAACAATCAAACTGTTCAACATCAGATTCCTCTTCTCAGGTTCATCATACAACACTTCAAATTTGCAATTTGATCCGTTTCAATCAGTAAAATAAACCTAACATCATCAATACTTAAATTTCAAATTAATAATGTGTGAACGTATAATTAAAACGTTCGCTATAGTACAATTATTTGTTGCAATGTCTCATTAGATATGTGTTATTTGCACTTGTTGCAATGCTCACCTAGTAATAAAATCATGTTTGATTTTCAAAAGAGAACAAGGAACAATCAATCAAAAGCATAGTAATATTTAGCGGAATTACAATGAAAAGCACTAAACAACATACATGTAAAAGCTTATTTAATTTGGTGATTAAAACATTTATAGGCTTTCTTCCTTAACGAAGAAATTTCTTCAAGTTCCCGCTCCATACATTCGATATTCTTTTTCAAAAGATCCATCTTTAGATTAAGTTGGCCCCTTCTAATAGTCCAAGATTTCTCTAGTTGGTTGGACACAATCTAGTACGATGGAGTAGTATATAAACATGGATTAATTGACTAGTAATATATAACACGTTGGACTAACAAGTGATGAACTTTAAAGAGAAATCTTGTATCGTTGAGGAACTGATGCAATTACCTTCAATTGCTGTTGTTTGTATCCTTTGGGAAGGGCTGGTCTCCATGGCCAATTTCTCCTCCAAGTTTCATTAACAGCTGTTGGCTCTGTGTATATTTCTATTGAATCGTTGAGATTTTTAATTTCATGATATAATTTTGCTTCCTCTGCCCGTTTATTGTTGCCATGTTGGATCCTGTGTACGAGACTCTCCATCTTTCAACATAAAGATGAAATAAACGGTTTGTTAAAAACTATGATGAGGGTAAGGAAAAACAAAATTTGTCTACGGCTTATCAGTAAGTACCACACAGTTAAGCTCTTGTGCACCACCATCAATTGGCTTTTTTGGTAATAGAAGTTCTGCGTGAACCTGTTTCGAATATTCCAAGTCCATCCTCCCTTTGTTGAGCCTATTATGGCAACGTTTCTTGTCGGTACCTACATCAATCTGCAAGAAAAACAAACTCACGCAATCAATCTAAAATCGTGATGAATTAAGAGAAAATGAGATCAATCAAGCAGCTAGCTTACAGGTGATGTTTGTCTGCCATACCAGTCTCTTTTTGTTGTTAAACATAAGAAACCGTCATCAGGTCTTGGAATTGATGTCATCGGTAATTCATGATTCACTGTTTCTCGTAGATCTTTTTCAACATTTTTGATATGTTGTTTCTTCCACTCCCTTCTCTTATCACAGCTCGAAAACCACATTATATCGTTGTTTATGCGAATTTCATCTTTCTGTTATAGAATTCATTTATGAACGAACAAAGAGGCACGTGTCAGTTATATTGCCTAACATAGTTTGAAGAACAGCTAAATATATTCGGTTCTCATTGTAGGTTTAGTTATTAATTAAAACAACCTTTACATCGTCGTTATGCACGAGTACTCGTCTAGTATAATTTATATGAATGATGACTAAAACAGGTTAAAAAGCACATATATGTATGAGCATTACAATCTAGGTATGTACACTTACCTTGCACTTATCAATTTCTTGAATGAGAATAGACTCAGAAAAACTGAGAACTTGATATAGCTTTTCGGCAATATCCTTTTTGGCCTGCTTTGGAGAATAAGCGACATTATACACATCAAGTTGTTCAACGTTTTTATTATTTGACATCTCCTTTGGTTCTTCCATCTGATTCTGTAATACATAAAATAGATCATTATTTATGTATGTAACATATAATTCTTCTTTGTTTGAGATCTTATAGGTTGACACTAACCGCGATTTTGGGAAACTGTGTTATCAATGAGATAATGAGAATACAAGTTTGGTTGCCTAATGTTTTTATGAGAGTGAGAGAGAGATCCCTAGCTATTCTTTAGGATCAAGAAATGGCATTTAGTTTGGTTTATTAATTAATATTAATATTACCTTGCACCCCACGGCAAGAAAGTCAACCCAGCTAGCTAATGCTCATTCCTCTTAGAGTAGATAATATAATTACCCACAAAATGTATAAACGGATATGCTTTTCCATGTTCAGGTTACTTAGAGGGGGTGAACTTTTTGACTCAGATGTATGCGGTCTCAACGAATTAATCCAGAGACCTTTTTGAACCGTTTGTGGCCACCCTCAAATGTACACACCTAATGAGATTCGAACCCTTACCACTAAAACCTTACGACTTTGTTGTTTGGTGTTAATTGTAATCACCCACAAAACAAATAGTAATAACCACCCCATCCATCATGTTACACGCGCCATGCATGGTGAACAAGTACAGGCCACGTCGAAAACAAAATTTACCAATTTGAAATTGGCATATGCACACATTGGTTATATAGGGTATGCATTTCTGAAATATTTCCAGAAGATATGTTAGTTTGGCAATTTTCATGCACGTGTGCTCCAAATTATTAGCCAATAAATAAGCCAAGCCCGTTTGTGAGTTTATGGTCCATTAGGTTGTTAGGGTTAGGTTTGCATGTGTACTCTATAAATAGTGATCAATAATAAAGTTATACCTACGGGGTTTACAATGTCTAACATGCTATAGGAGCGGGTCTGTCCTCAGACCTAGGTGGCTAGGTTGAGCCGCCTCCCCTCAACCACCCGTCAAACCCTAACCATCTCGATTATCAAACCTATCCTCACCAAAAACCCTAACTTTTATATTTTGTTTGTTACTGCCGATCTAAATACAATAATTAAACCTTATCTTCTTTTGTTCCTTTGTCATCATACCACAAAACATCCGCCACACATGTCGGCCTACAACAAAACATCTATGCTTCTTGATGAGATGAATGGTAGTATCTATGCAGAGAAGTGGTGGGGCTAAGAAGTGTTCAATCATCAAATTTAAGTCATCCGGTCTATCTATCATTAGTTTTATGTTAAAAAAATTATGTTTAATTTTATTTGTGTTGGTGATTTGTGCTAGATCATAGATCCACGCGATCGGCGGATTTCTTCAACAACTAGTATTCGTGTGTGACGCTTATGTTGCTACTTGTACGATATGGAGACTCCTTGCTGCAAATTAGTTTTTAATTAGTTTTAATGTTTCGTGTTTTCTTTTTCAGTCTCGAGCTTTCGCGATTTCACCGCTCGGACTACGAAGGATTATTAGCCAATAAATAAGCCCAAGCTCGTTTGTGGGTTTAGGGTCCATTAGGTTATTAGGGTTAGGGTTGCATTTATACTCTATAAATAGTGATCAATAATAAAGTTATACTCACGGGGTTTACAAAATTTGTAATAAGCATCAAATTTTAAAGATGGTATGCACTTTGTAATAGAGTATCAATTTTATCTAAAAATTTATTTTTGTTTTACAAATGATTTTCGAAAAATTAAGCACGTGCATACCATTTACCTTAGCCATGTAATGTGTCGTTGTGTGTAGGTATTTTATGTTATTAAATTTTACTATTTATATTTTACCGACTTTACCTAAAACAACACTAACGGGCAGTGTACCCGATCAGTTGTAGCTTCATTGGTAAGTAGGGTGTCGATCACTAAGTGCGAGAATGTTAATTCCGAATTCTACTAGTATTTTAGTTATCTTACATTAGTTCTAATCTATGTTAAACCTATGTCAAGCCTACTCCTAATTCTAACGATTGAAGGGGGTTTTTAGTCTGAGAGACTGGCACGGGTTTTGGTGGTGACTTAACCTACTTTCTCCACTCTAACACACGCAAGATAATTAACAAATGATATAAGAGCGATCAAGCCTATTTTAAGGAAACTGTGCTAACCATGATTAATCCAATTAAATATAGGTTTTGTCTAGAGTGCAATGATTGTTTTACTATGTTGGTGCTTATATCATTCGCAAGGTTTAGGCGGGACTTCTTCCTAAACGTTATTCAGTAAACCTGTCACAATTACTGAATGTGTCATTAAGCATGCATCCGTCAATTATAATCTATCTTAGGAATCTAATAATGATGACGACACTCGAAGAAAGCAGTCCTTGGTTTCCACCAGAAATCATCCATGAAATCTTGTTGAAAGCTACAGTTAAATCATTATTACAATGTAAGAGTGTTTGTAAAGATTGGTTCTCTTTAATTTCCGATCCTGATTTTATCAAAAAACATTATACGTTATCTTCTACCAACATAGAACATGATAGACTTATATGGAACACTTGTAAACAAGCAAACGATCTCATCAGCTTTCCTCTTGATGATGTGTTATTTGATAAATGTGCTACTGTTGATGAGCTTAAAAATCCATTCAACTAGTCTTAATGTTTTATGATAATTGGGTCTTGTCATGGATTAATGTGTGTCTTTGCTGAGAATGGTTTGTTTATATATAACCCTGCTACTAGAATATGCAATGTGTTAGCTTTTTGTACGATAAATAGTCAGCGTAAGGCCAGATGGTATTCTTTCGGGTATGATGAGTCTACCGAAGATTACAAAATTGTTGAAATAACGTCCACCACTACTAACAAAGTCTACCTATACTCTTTGAAAACCCAAAAGTGGAAGATTATAGGTAAATCTCCTTTTAAGTTTTCATTGAATTCTGATAGGATTTTTTTAAATGGGGCTTTCCATTGGGTGACTTATGAGCACCCCGAGAGGATAGTTGCTCTTGATTTGGCAAAGGAGACGTATGCTAAACTTTTGTTTCCCGAATATTATTCAATTTCTCAAGATGATTATAGGGATTTCAGATTGACGTCCTTGGGAGAGTCTTTGTGTCTTAATTGTGATTCTTGGGGTACTCATATGAATCTGGATCTTTAAGTTATGACAGTTTAAACTTTCTTTAAACTTTAAAATAATAAACTTTAATAAACTTTAAATGGGACTGAGTTTACCAATAATAAACTTTAAACTTTCTTTAATAACAAGGGAATCCTTCATCAGACCACTTGTGTTTATACACATCAACAAAATGGAATAGTAGAAAGAAAACATAGGCCTCTTCTTAATGTTGCTAGATCCCTTATGTTTCAGGGAGAATGACCTTTATATCTTTGGTCTGAATGCATCCTAACTGCTGTTTATATCATTAACAGGATTCCTTCTTTAGTGTTGTCTGGCAAATCTCCTTATTTCTATGTGTATGGGCATGTCCCTTCACTATCCCACCTTAGGGATTTTGGTTGTCTTTGTTATGCAACTATTTTAAATAATCAAGATAAATTTATTAGCAAATTACCTTCATTGTGTTAAAGGCAAGGCTTAAAGGGGGGAAAGGTGAAAACAAATTCTAAGCAACAATGCAAGCTTCACCAAATATAGAGTAGTTAATGCATGCCTTTCATAGAATAACTTTCTTTTGAGATTAACGGTAAATTTTGCAAATTTCACGGTACATAATCTTATTTAATGAAAATGAGAAATATAAATTTTACGAGGTGTCACAAACATTCTTACACAAAATTGCAATCTTCACCTTATTTAATAGTTTTTAATTTATCAATTTGACCCCATCGACAACATGTTCCTTAATTAGATCTTACATACTATATCATGGTCTAATGTTCTTCCCATGATCTCTTATTCTCATGTAGTTGGTAGGTTGTCGAGTTTTAGATTCATAAAAGTTGTAAACATATGTTCATCTAAACCTATTTAATACACAATATATACTTTAATTTTTAGCCGTCTTTATATAACTAAGTGGTTAATAATACTTGATGTATTAGTTAACTGTTTAATATATTAGTTAAATGTTTAATAGTTAAACATTAAGGACTAATAAGTAAAAACCGAATAAAGGAAGGGTGAGATTTGCCTCTTCCTTTTCTTAGTCGGTCGAGAACTCTACTACTTGTGGAGGTGGAAGAGCTTAGCCTATAGAAAGAGGGTCTTGGGTTCATTATTCATATAACACTTGAGAATATCAAAACCCTAATTCCTTTTGCTCTCTTCTCTTGCTCGACCGATCTTAAAAACCCTAGGGGTTTCGTTTTTCTTGTTCTTTGTTGGTGCGATTGACAAAGAACCCACAAGGGTGTCCATTTGGTTGTAGTTTGAACCTCAAGAACACGAAGGTTCACTCGGTTTAGTTGATAGTCAATCTACGGTGATCGTTTGGTTAAACACTACTAGTATTAGCATACTTTGTTGTTTGCTAAAAACGTATAGAGTGTGAAAGCTTAGAGGAATGATACTTTGATTCCCATGGTTACGCGTGGTGTTATACATACGTGTATATAGAAGACGGTGTTAACGGTTACCTTAAGCGGTGTATCGTTTCGTGCTAAAAGGTATACATCTTCTATCCTTGTTATTAGATCGTAAAACCCAACAACATCATCAAGAAAATGATACTAACATCAAAAAAAACAAAAAAAATTCGTCATACCAAAACCAACCCAAAGATGGCGGACAGGCTTACGAACTTGCCTGAATCACTACAACTTCGCATTCTGTCTACTCTCGACGCTAAATACGTCGTTCAAACATCTGTTCTATCGAAATCATGGTTCTCATTGTGGAAGTCGGTCCCCATTCTTAGACTCAATTCCTATGATTTTGAAAACCACTTTAGTAAATTTGATAAGTTTGTGGAGAAGGTACTTTATTCGCAACGTGAAATAATGGACTTGGACACGTTAATATATAAACGTGATAAAGTGTCGCGTGCCATGAATCTAAAAAAAGTCATAGATTACGCGTTTTCTCACAATGTTAAGCATTTAGATTTATGGGTTGACGGTGTTGAAGGCCGTGAATGGCCCGTTGTGTTACATGGTTTCGTTGATTCCTTGATAAGTTTGAGACTACAAAGTGATGAGAATAATGTTCGTTGCTCGTGTTTAGGACCACTGTCAAGATCATTTAGGAACCTGACTGATTTATATCTTAAGTTAGCGGTTATAACTGAACAAGATCCATTCTCGGGCTTCCCCATGTTGAATAAGCTGACATTAGTCCGTTGTCAGCTTAACACAAATAGTAAAACCTTAAAAGTACACGCAAAACAACTTTCGGAATTAAGTATTCTCCCTTACGAAAAGGGTATTGATTGTATCGAGCTTATTACCCCAAAACTAAAACTGTTTGAGTATCAAGGTTTTAGGTTCCCAAAGTTGAAAACATGTGATGGTCTGCCAAATCTTGACTCGGTGGTAGTTGCTTTTGCTGGTTGTAGTAAAAGTGATGATGAAAAGAGAATGTTTGATGATCTTATGATGTTTTTTAGTAAAGTCTATAGTGTAAAGTCGCTCAAGGTTTGCAAGGGTATTGTTCGTATTCTCTCAATGTTTCAGGAGGAACTGGTGAGTCGATGTCCACCCTTTCGGGATATCAAGTTTGAAGTTGAAGATTTTGACAGACGGCCGAGTGAGAGTATTATGCGGACAACTGAATACTTGGAGTTTATCTCGGATATGAAAGGTTACTTGCTCCGAGTCACCCATTGCGAAAGATAGGATTTTATATCCGATCCTAAGTGCTTAAAACATAAAATTATTACATGTTAATGTAGTCGAATGTTTATTTAGTTTGATCTGTTCTTAAGTTGTAACCCAGGTCTTCGGGTTTTTCATAACATTAGATTAGTTAGAAGAGTTTATGTTAGGTTGTGACATGATCTAGTTAAGAGAAAGCTGTTTACATTAATCTTTTGACTTATTTTATTTTGTTCTTGATTGTTTGGTCACCTGTGCTCATTTATTTGATCAGACATTTTTGCTGTTGTTTACCTGGTCTGATTGTATGACAAACAATCAATTTATGCTGCATAGTACTGTCTTCTACTTAAATTTTTTGCACAAATTTGTGTTTTAAAGCTTTGAATGTTAACATCTATTCATAAAATGCTTGCCAATTAATATATTACACATTGAGTGACAAATCCACTGTCGTTTTGACAGTGGGCCACAGTGTTACAGTAACGGGCTTCCATTTTGGGCTAGCCCGATTTTGGTTTTTTTTTTTAAATTTGTATGCACAAAGTAGGAGGAAAAAAAATATTACAAAAGTTCCGATTTATTCAGATAAAAAAAATACCCGCGGAAACATCTTCGATACCTAATAACTTTAAAATAATCGATATGGTCACAAACGTACAACCCATTATATTATAAAAAAAACCCATATAGCAAAAAAAAACACCACTTTAAACATGAGGCCCAACACATAAGCATATAAAAAAAATTATTACTAATATACATATTTGTCGACAAACTAGCCTAAAATTAAAATCAGGCCCAAAGTAAAAAAAAAACTAGTCCAAAATTAGCCTGAAATCTGGCCCAAAGTAAAAAAAAATATTAAGTTCTGTGTCACTACCAAAATCGTTACAACAACACATTCTAAATCCAAACCGCTTTCTTGGCTTTGTAGGATATTGTTTATGAGGTAACAGTACGTCTCTCTCAATCACATCTATATGAACCTGTTGTATCTCTAAGTTTGTAGGATACCTACTATATGGTGAAAGTTCTCTCTGAATCATATCCGGAGAACCCTGTTGGGTCTTTGAGACCTTAACAAGATTGGGGCAATATAAGATTTTAACAGTGTTGAGTTTCGTTGACCAAGTAATGGATGGAAATATTTTAAGACTGTAGCAAGTTTCTATCTCTATGAACTCAAGGCTTTTTGAATAACCAATTGATGGATGAATCTCTTCTAAGAGCCTACAGTTATCAAGCATGAATCCTTTAAGATTGGGAAGTTCATCAAAATTTGTTGTAAATCTTAGACACGCCATTTCAACAAGTTTGATGATTCTCAAATTGTGAAGATACCGTTACATGTAAAATCACAAATGCATGTGAGTCAAAACTTTGTCAGCATAAATTTAATCTTAAAAATGAGAGTACATGGAAAGTTTCACCATATGTATAACGGTTAAAAAAACATAAGATTCGAAAAAAGTATAAAATCTAAGCTCAGCCATTCAAAAATTCGATAAAGGGAGGGTGACATTTTTGTGTTTTGCGAGCTACAACAATAATTTCGATTCTATACTGATTGTTATTATTATTTTTTAACACTTTTAAATGGTTGTATTTTCGACCTTATTAGCATAATTTTATACACGCTTATAAGTGTAAACAAGTGTATAGTATTAAGGGATAAATTGGCCCAAGCCCGGTTTTTGGGCTTGTGGTCTGCTAGGGTTTCTCTCTTTTAATCTTTATATATTGTGATACGAGGAATTATGTAGTGTAACATGGTATCAGAGGTCTGATCGTGAGACCGAGGTGGCTATGTTGAGCCGCCTCCCTTACACCACCCCATCAAACCCTAACCCTGATTGTTCCGCCCTCATTGTTTTCCCTTACCGTCATCCACCACAAAATCATCACAAAAAAAGTCAAATCATACTACCATATTTATTCTTACTTTACCTACTGTTTTGGTTTTTCAATCCATCACTAGCAACTTTTGTCAACGTGCACGTCCATGTAACTCTTTAACAAGTCTATTGTATATCTACTGCAATGATGTATGCTATATATGAAGAAAACAAAGACGTAGATGATTTTCTTTACACGACTTACACGGTGGGAGAAGACGTTTGGATTACTTTGAAGTGGAATTTTTATGGATCAAATCTAAAGATATCTTTAGTTTTATGTTAAAAAAAGTTATAGTTTTTTGTTTTTTTTGTTTTTTTTTACTTTTTGTGAGTTGGTGATTTGTGCTAAGGTCACAAGTTCCCTTTAAACGTGCAAGGTTACGGTCGTGCAAGGTCACGGTAATGCAAGGTCACGAGGTTTAAGTGTCGTGCAAGGTCACACAGTTTAGTATCGTGTAAGGTCACGATTTCCTTTATTGTTGTTCGTGCTTCGGTCACAAGCCGGTTCGTTTTTTATTACGTTAATGTTTTGTTTTTTTCTTTTTCTAGTTTATTACTCCGGTCCGAGCTTTCGTGATTTCGCCGCTCGGACTGCGGGGGAGTATTAAGGAATAAATTGGCCCAAGCCCGGTTTGTGGGCTTGTGGTCCGCTAGGGTTTCTCTCTTTAATCTCTATATATTGTGATGAATAATACAAAATATCCTACGGGGAATTATGTTGTGTAACATATAGACATCTACACATTTTTTAAATGTGAAGAAAAAAGTGTTTGTGGCCAAAAGGTAGTCCCTGCCAGCCTCGAATAATAATTAGTGATTCGATTCCACAGTACATACCCAGAAAGTAGTCATTGCGAGCCTCGAATCGACGCTTCTATGTGGCAGAACCCCACATATTCCCACCTTGAAGGAAAACCCCCACATAGAGACTCGAACTTGAGACCTCTCGCATGTGGTAATAACCTCCCCAAGGACACCCTTGATGGCCAACAGAGCTAGCCCAGTTGGTTGTTTGTTGTAGTGTGAGCAAGTGTGCGTTGTTGTGGTATTTTATACTTATGAACTGTGGAAGAAGCACACTTCTAATTAATATGTGAATTTGAAAGAAACCAATATGACAATCGTCCTCGCAAGGTAATCATTAAATAAGGAGTTCCTGAAATCCAATTTGTCATATTTCTTTCCAAGAAAACAATATGACAATCAAATAGTCACATTACATTTCATAAGACATACACAAAACATCCTAATGAAGACAGTCATCTCAACAGTTTTACAAACTGTAAAGCATTCTTTATTCTTTGAATATATATATATGCAAATTATGCTTTAACCAAGCATATGTATCAACAATTTAGCATGAAAACTTGCTCTACAAAGGATTGAGTATCAGCTTAATTAAGCCCGTCACTATTGTATGCAAACAACAATATGCAAACTTCCGTAAAATTATGAACCACTTCTTTAATAATGTTTGGATATTACACAAACCCAAGGTTTGTTGATCATAATGATTACCACAATGTATATCCTTTCAATTAGATTCCAATGTTGTCAAATCACCCATACACAATATGATGTACATAATGAATCCTTTAGTGGGACTTAAGGTTTCCATTTATGTGTTTAATCTCACCAAGTGAGATAGATCATTGAATTTTTCACTCATGATATTTTCAATTGTACTCGGACTTAATTCACACTAATGTTTCAAACATATTATTCCAAGGTTGCATGTTTCATTTCCTAAAATACTTATAAGAAACTTTATTTCAATCTAAGGGATAAAATCTTACTTAGATAAATAAATTATTTCTAATTATGTTCAATAACATGAAATATTTTTAAAAAGTAAAACAAATGTACTCCACTACTTTGAGATGTACCATGAATAGCTTATTTATAATTTAAAAATCAAATCCAACAAGTGACTTATTTAACAATTAAACTTAAGATTATGCTCATTAGATGCGTGCTTTTAATCCATACTTGGATTCTAGCATTTTTGTATACTTTCGAAAGATTATATTGGATTCACAAAACCTTATTTTTATTACATATCGTTCTCACTAAGTAATCATTTAATAAGGAGTTCTTGAAATCCAATTTGTCAAATGTTCCTATCCAAGAAAACAAAGATGACAATTTAATCATCCTTTTAATATTTAAAGTTCGTAAATGATGAAGTTTTAATCATAATCAATTACTTGAGTATGAGTAAACACTTATGTCATTTGAAGTTCAATAAATATGTATATAAAATATTGTCCTTATGAGTCTTCTCTAAAAGGAAACTCATTTAAACCTCATCATTAACCGATAGGTTAAAGATAAAATTCCAAGAATATGATTATCTCCTTTAGGACAGCATCTCTTCATTCATATTCTTTGAGTCATTCATTAAATCCAAGATCTAATAACGCATCTCTATGGTTAGCATGTTCACAGTGATCCTCTAACTCATAATCCTCACCATTCATATAGAAACATATCATGAGGTATCCATGCAGATCTATGAATATGAGTAACATCATTCTAAGGTTTATCATTTACATTTTTAGCCTTAGTATGACATTCGCTAGTGCGTTTAGAAGGTTTATGTATCTTCTTCTTGAATTAATTCAAGACCTACAATACTCCCACTCGCTTCTTGTATATTTGAGACTATTCCTAAATAACTCAGCATGACGAGCAACAAAAAATTGTGCTCGCGTGGTTGTAGAAATGGCATCCCATCGTTTCCTTTGGGTATCCAACAAATACACGTAACAGTTCTAGGCATTTGTCAACAATAATCTCCAAGAGATTTTTACCAAATTTAGAACTTCAATCAAGACACAATGAGATTCATCTCATTTTATCTTAATTAACCTTCTAGGTTGGAGTCTAATTGGGTATATCCACGACATACTCAATTATCTAACCTTGATCTCTTTTAGGAGTTAAATAAGTTTAAGGTCATCATGAATCAAAACAATATCAATATATAGTTTGATTACCCTTGTTGGACATACCATAAAATGTGGTATTCCAATAAGATTGATCTTATACTTTTATGGCTTTTCCTATTATACCAACTTAAGTTAAAACGTAATGGTATCAATAGTGTTACTAAGCCAATTGCATCCTTTTATAAGTCTTTTGAACAAGTCAACGACTTAATGTGTATGTACTAACAAGTAGACATAAACATCCAATACATTACTATTCGTTATAAGTCTTTGACCAAGTCAATGACTTCATGTACATGTCTTTAACAAGAAGACATAACAAGATAACTTTTTTACTTTACGTTATAAGTCTTTTCACAAGTAAAGGACTTAATGTACATGTCTTTAACTAGAAGACATAACAATTATTAAACTAAAGTAAATTAATAGTAAGTTCAAGTTAATTTCAAACTCCATGTTTATGATTTCCAAGAAAACATAATCATGTAGCTTACCTTTTTATCTTGACACATTCTCTTAATAGGGCTACATACATTAAATGTGTAGGAGTCCTAGTAGAGTAATAGTTTTCTTACTTTGCAGTCAAGAAACCATTAGTCATATTGTTCTAAGTTGTTCCTTGCACACAATAAAGATTTCTCCCACTTGTGCAGGGTACAACTTCTTTGCATAAAACAACACCACACTAGTTAGTTTGTTTGTATCGACAATATGGTAGTGTCAAGCTCATAGCTAGTGTATATATAGAACTCCATCTATTAATAAGGAATCGTGCATAACTATCAACGATAACATTAAACAGAGGGGACATTCCAAAGGTAACAAGTTATCAAAGATAATATACGGTGATTCTTTACTAAATAAAGATGTTTCACACTTGGAAAGTAATTTATTATTTCAAGCCAAGCCAGAAATGAAGTAGGACGCATATGAGGAAACAGCTCATAACTCTCACTGAATTTGACAACATTGCAAGTTTGTCATTTTTGTTTGTAAAATGCATTACTCTTACTAGATCTGACAACAATGTGAGTGTTCTGTCACTAGTGAAAAGTAAGTAGTACTTTATGCATCTTTTCAATTCTTGAATGTCTATACATTATTTCTAGTGTGAGTCACATGGACTAGTAAGCAAGTACTTATATACTCAAGGAAGTGTGTTCAAGTTCTAGCCATCTTAGCTACTTATTAACTTGAAAAATTGGCATGCAATTCCTCCTTTATCAGCTCACTTTTCCCTAAGGGTGTGTAGCGTTTCTTACTAATTTAAGGAAATAGCTATAGACACGAGTTCTCTAGTTATTGCCTTTTACAGTATTGCGATGATATTTCTATCTTCCAATCAAACCTCATAAATATGTCTTGTTTACAACAAGATATTTTAATCTTGGTAGCTATAGACCCAAGTTCTTTAGTTATCCAAGTTTCTTATTATGATTCAAAGATTTCAAAACCGAATAAGGATATTGAAGCAATCTTGAACGAATAAGCAGTCCAATTAACTTAACATGTAAGTTTGGTATGATTTCGATTAGAATTTAGGATAATTCTTTCATTCCTATTACAACTTTTTCTACAAGTAAAAAGTATAGGAAATAGTCTTATTTTCCCAAGGAAAATTGACACAGTTTGTCTTCCACAAGTAAGAACAAACCTTGTTTACGGTATACGTTGCATAAATACATTAAAAGAACTCGCAAAGTTCATTTTTAGTATTTTTGATAATTCATCCCTTAAAAATTAACTACCCATGTTTATATAAATAAACAATTAATTTTACAAGGGTCTAAGATCCAACTTGACGTTCTACCATTAATGCAGTTGATCTACTAGAAATGGTATAACTCAAAAGGTAATCTACGGGAGATAATTGCCAACATGTGCAACTCTTAGCCATTATGGGGCACCAGGCAATATAATCCAGAATTATAGTGTCAAGTAGCATGTTTCACCCCATCTTGTGCCTCAGGTCGAAGGTCTGACCAACCATACTCGATATAAGTCGTCCAATACTTAATCTGTAATTTTACAGTCTCAGGTCTGACCATACGATTGTTATATTAACTTGTTTTGCAAATTCACCTAAGACTGTCTTAGAGTAAAAGAACAAACTCAAGTGATTTCATACTTGGATGGCAACTGACTTAAATTTTAAGGGTATAAATTGATAAAACAGCGTTACCAAAATTTGTGTATAAGGAAGCATGCATACAACCTTATGACACTAGTTTATTTTAAAACCTTTCTATTTTTGTTTGTTTTAAAAACTTTCTATAAATCCCTCAAATTTATAAATTTTTATGCCATTTATAAAATTATGATTGCCATTTATTTATAATATTTCTAAGTATAAGAGATCTTACTACGGATAAGGTTAATTCCTCACGGGAAATAATCAAACCCTAGTAACGATTAATGACATACTTAAAATACTGTTAAAATCGTTTATGTAAATATTGTGTATTCTTGCATGTTTCGTCGCGGGTTCCCTTGCGGAAACCACTAAACCCCTGCGTTATATAACGTGTTGCAAGAAAATTACAAAATTTACGTATATAGTCCATGATTTTGCAAAGTGCATGTATCAATATACACACAATAAAAATCATGTACTTTTAATCCATATTAATTTTAAAAATCATTTTTGCATAATTATATAAAATTTGCCATAAATATAAAACATGCAAAACATATTAAACAAAATTAATCATACTAAACTAGAATCAATTACGCAATTAATTCAATAAAGGTCTTCCCTATTATTGCAATTAAATTATTCACGTAAAAAATTCTCATGCACATAAATATTTAAGCTTACTAAACCATGGGTTACATGCATGTAATCCATGGTTGACAATTTATGAACAAGATAAATAAGCAACAAATATTTACTGCAAATCTAAAACGTAAATAGAACAATTTTAAACATTTTAGAAGATTATGTAAAATATATCCTATATATTATTACCATAATTATGTGATCAATTTTAAGCAAGATTATTTCTATAAATAATTTCCTAAAATGAATTTTCACATAAAAGGCAACAATTACACACATATATAGGCAGTAGATTTTACATAATATGTAAAATATATCCATATATATTATTTCCTTACTTATGTGACCAATTAAAGCAAGATTATTTCACTAAATAATTTTCTAAAATAACTTTCACATAAAATAAAGGCAACAAATAACACATATGGGGAGCATATTTTACATATATTTATGTTTTTTATGTAATTACTACACTATATGATTTGGCTCGTGATGACACTGTTAGAAATTGTTATCTAATAACAAATAATATTACACATAATATTCTACGAGCTACGCAGCGGATCGATTCATATAGCACATATAAATAACACATAAAACATAAATAAGGAAACACACAGTTAGCAATCGAGCTAGTAAAGAACAAGGATCTTGAAGTACACGCACGTGTGTAATAAACGTGCTTTACCAAAAACTACTTCTAGTTATTAAAAGGAAGTAACCTCCACGAAGTTCATACACTACACGTCTAGCAGTATCACCCGAATGCTAGTTCTTGACCAATGAATATGTAAACACCAAGAAATTAAAAACACAAAAACCCTAAGGTTTGTGTGTGTTTGATCGAACCAAAGAGAAGGAAAAACAAGGGATGTAGAATTATGAGCTCTAGGATCCTCCTTATATAGTGATGTATTTAGAGTTTACCTAAAATACATTTCTTGTAGGAAAAGATAGCTTAAAACCCAATCCAATCCCCTCTTTGGATTACATGGCTGGTCGAACAAGTCCAAGACCCCTTTGGGGTTGACTTTTTGACTTTTCTAATTATTTATGGTTATTTATATTTAATTACCCATTAATTAAAAAGCCTTATTAGTTAGCTGCGGTTAGTTGCAGTTAGTTGCAATTAATTAACTAATTAACGACCGTTAGTGTTCATTCGTTGAATCATATATTAATATAAATAATAAATATACAATTATATTATTATTAACATTAATAGAATGATACCTAAATGTATGACGTGTGTGACCCCGTAGGCTCACGTATTTCTAACCGTATAAATATTCGTATGACATGAGCACAAACCCAACAACATTAGCACAGACGTCTAGGGAAACGTGATTAGGTTAGATAAAACTTTCAATTAGTTCTTCATAACTAGTTGTGTTTAGGTAGATTCTTTCTTAAGTATTTATTGAGCGTGATGTACTATTAGGTGAGCAAGTTGCATTCCAGGAGTCCTTACTTAGGTGGTAACGTAAACGCGTTTCTAACCAACTCGCAATAGGAAAAGGGGAATACTTACACAGTTACACATTACACTAACGATGGTGATAGGTAATAAGTTATAAAGAGCAACTAGGGAGTAGTGCATGATTAAGTGAGCACCTTTGTTTACCTATACGAGTTTCCCACCAATTTACATTCCTTGCATTTAGGAGTAGTTAGTATTTTAAGAAAAAACCCCTTCAAAACCCAAGATTTTAACTTGCTTTCTAAAAAACATAAAAACACAAAAATACTCTTCCCTCAACCCTTAGATCTTAATGACATACAATTCGAACCTACCTCACTATTCCCCTATAGAACGATCAATCCCTTGAGTCTTGCCTATACTACACTACAACAATTAGGTACTATGCATAAGAGGATTGTAAAACTTTAGTGTTTTAATCCGTCACATCACTAAGTGCTAAACAATGTTAATACACGATTACGATCATACAAGAGTCATTTTAGATCTTACTTTACTTAATTGCTCACGGGATATGAATAAGCATACATAATTACCTTTACTAAACTAAATACCAGAACCTGGAGACCATTTCAAAAAACTTAACACTCTTAATGTAGTTGCGGAGGAGAATGAATGTGCTGACTTAAACAATATACAAAATAAGAAATATAAGGTCTAGTAATTGATCATACAAATATAGGACACAATTATTATAAAAAATGAAAACAAGATACCGCGTATATTAATTCATTCAAAAAACATAACAATCGTTTAACATCCCATTATCCAAATACTAACTAATACATCACAGATTTACATGAGACTACTAGCATTAACAATTCCAATCTTCATAGCATGCTCAAAATGCTTATTGAACGACATTGGTTTTGTAAACGGATCACCTACATTGTCATATGTGTGAGCTTTCTTAAGGATAATTTCACCTCGTTGAATTACTTCACGAATGTAGTGATATTTCCTCTAAAAATGTCTGGCTCCCTTTAAGATAGCGGGATTTCCGGCGATAGCTAGTGCAGGCTCATTGTCACATAACATCTCTATAGGTCTTTTATTCGATGGCATAACACCTCCAAGTCATGCTTCCATTGATGCTTCAAATGCAGCAATGTACTCAGCTTTTGTAGAAGACATAGAAGTAGTGCTTTGCTTGGCATTCTTTTAGTCTACAGTTCTACCATTAAGTACGAACACGATACCCGTCATAGATTTTTGATCGTCCAATCAGTTATGAAAACTTGCATCAGCATAACATGATACTTTTAGCTCATCTTCAGGTTTATCCTCATACACAAGAACCATATCTTTAGTATTCCTTAAATACTTAAGAATAATTTTTACAACAGTCTAGTGAATCTTACCAGGATTTTGCTGAAAATGACTACACAAATTATAGGATCCCGATATCACTTCACTTCATATTACGAACCACGAATCGAACCAAGAAAAGAGATAAAGAGATGGTGGTGTAGAGAGAGAAACAAGAGAGAGAGAGATGAGAGAAAAAAAAGATATATTTTGAAATAATGAGAAGAGATATTTTCTAAGTAGAAAATATCTATATATACCCCTACAAAAAATATATAACCCCTTAATAAAAGACACATTTAATGTGACCGCCGCGGTGATATTTAACTAGGACTCACGGGCTCGGGTTTTGCTTGGGATTAAACCCGAAACATATACAATATTAGATTAACTATCGAGCCTGATTCCCGATATTATACTATTACAACATTAACTAATTAAATGACCGAGACTCGTACACGTAATGAACGAACTTCTAGTTCGGCTCAATATTTTGAGGCTAACAATCTCCCCCGAAGTGAGTTCATTGATGACACTCCTTCATGAGATAAATTAGATTGCTTTTGGTTGTTAAGCTCATGTGGTCTTGGACTTTTCATTGTTCTTTAATCTGTAGGTTTGTTTCTCCTTCATGCTTTTGCGATCTGACTTTGAGCCTTTGTTATTGTCTTTACGTCTTAGTTATCTGCGATCCTGTAGTCTTTAAAAACCAACAATCCTCACTTACATTTGCATTATCTTAAAGCTATAAATCAGAGTTAGCAAAAGTCTTTGTCTTTAAATCATAAGCTTTATAGATAGATTGTCCTTTGTAGATTGAGGCATTTGAATGGGAATGAGGTTGTCGTTACACCCAGTTTGACATGTAGGTTTACGTAGTGATAAACGAGAAAATGATTTGAAAATCTCCAATCGAGCGTGTAACTCGTTAAATAGTTTTTTGTACACATCGAGAGTGTCATGTTTTATTAAAATTCATCAACCTCAATCATTTACTCACAAATCGATATCCAGTTTGTCACAAGTTTGATTCATATAGAAATCTCGCAAGTCACCTACAAAGCTTTGTTTTGATGCTGGCGTCAAGAATGATTTCTTATCTTCATTGTGAATACATAAGTAATCACTCTGATGATCTGGCAAATATCACCAATGATATGGCGTAGGACTCTTGATAATAGCTTTTGAACCTGATGATGTTCAACAAGTGTTTGAAATGGAATGTGTCCTAACGAGATTTTGATTGATCTCTTGGCTCTAGACTCGATTAGTGCATTTTGGTTTTAGTACTCGGAGGCTGGAGCATATTGCCACCTATTCAATATCAACAATCTCAGAGTGAGATGTCAATAGATAACGTGTGTATCTCCGTGACAAATGAGACAAGTTTCTGTTGAGAGAAACCCGAATGGCTGGGAAGGGTTGTGCATTGCATCACTAGGTCCATGATGTCGTTTTCAATGTCAGCAATCAACTTGTGATTCTGACAGCATATGTATTGACCCGGTTTCTGCCTTAAGTTGTGTGGAGGGCTTCTTTGTTTAGACCCTTTATCCATACATTTCTTTTTAATTCTTCAACGCCTTCAATGCTTACCAAGACGTCATTACTAACACCTTGTTGTGATTGTTCCAGTGTTAACTCAATCTTAGTCGGCATTATTCCCATATACATTCATCTCCAATCATACCTAAGGACTGCTATTTCTAACTTTGGATTATCCTTAGGTAGATCCTCCGGTTCTGGTTGGATCATAGGATTGATTCCTAACCTAACCACCTTATGACTTCAGAATCGTCGTGAAATTAAGATGTTGTTGGGTATAAGATCGAACCATAAAACCTTTTCTTTCTGTTTAGCACATTGAGTCGAATAGATCATATTTTAATTACATTTTCTCCCCTTATTTTAAATAATAAACACTTAGTTTTTGAAATACCTTGTGATTAAAATATGTCTTGAAAAATCTGTGGGAGAAAATATGGTCAGCATGAATGGTTTGGAACATTTTGATAATGTTTTGAATACATAAGAATTGTCGTTGTTGATGTATCCAAAAAACATTAAAACTTTGTTTTTCGAAAAACTCCCCCTCAAAAATAGGACCAATTGAAAAATTGTTGTCTTTTTGAAAACATGACTACCAGTACTAACTTAGTACTGCCAGACTTAACTTAGTACTGCCAGTATTAACTCAATACTAACAGACTTAACTATTACTACCAGACTTAACTGTTATACTACCAGTATTAAGTCTGTTACAATCTATTTTCCCAACACTTCTCTTCTAACACCAAGGATAAGCGCACTGAAACGTACACTATCCTTTTCTTGAGCTTAAAGCTTTGAATGTCTTGTAAGAACAACTCAAGACCGAGAACCCTTAATTTTCTTGTTGTTAGGATAAGTTATCTCTGAAGATAAACTTTCCTTTCTTTGAATTATGGGTTATGTACTGATATTTGCACATAAGCCATTGAGAAAATTAGAAATGACATGTTTTGAAAACATTTGAAACTCTCGCTCGAACTTCATTTACACACCCGTGTCAATGTTAATCGATTCCAAGAGACATGCCAAGAAGATTCTTTTTGGAAATTTTCTGTTTTTCTAATTTTGTATTTTCTCTTTAAAGATTTTATATTTTTGTATTTTGCTTTTCTCAAAAATATTTACAAGGTGATGTTTGATGATGATATCAAGCAGATTCATTTGCCATAACCTCTAGTTCTTCTGGAGTCAAACATCTCATACAAATCCTTCTAACAAGATACTTAAACCGATCCTCAGGAAGGGCTTTCATAAACATGTCAGCTAATTGATATTCAGTTCTGACAAAATATAGTTCAATTATACCATTTTCAACCTGTTCCTTTATGAAGTGATACCGAGTATGGATGTGCTTTGTACGAGAGTGCTGTACGGGGTTGCATGTGATTGCTATGGCTGACTGTGAGTCGCAGTACAACGGTATTTTGTTGTAGTGGAAGCCATAATCTTGAAGTTGTGTCCTCATCCACATTACTTGAGCACAACTTGCAGATAATGCCACGTACTCTGCTTCTGCTGAAGACATTGCAGTGCAGTTTTGTTTCTTTGACATCCAGCTTACAAGCTTATCACCAAGGAACTGTATCCCTCCAGAAGTGCTTTTGCGTGTATCAATGCATCCGGCATGATCAGCGTCTGAAAATGCTGTTAGTTCAAAGCCAGAATCCTTTAGATACCAGAGTCCCATGTTAATGGTACCTTTTAGGTATTTAAAGATTCTTTTAACCTCCTTGAGGTGCTTTTGTGTTGGTCGTGCTTGATAACGTGCACAATAGCATACTGCTTGCACTAAGTCTGGTCTACTAGATGTCAAGTACATGAGTGACCCGATTTTACTACGGTAGTCAGTTATGTCTATGGGTTCTCCACTCAAGTCTATATCTAGTTTGGGTTTTGTAGCCAATGGTGTGACAATTGTCCATATTATGCTTTTTCAGAATTTCTAAAGCGTACTTGGCCTGATTGATAAAGATACCTTTTGGGGACTGGTGGATCTGAAGTCCTAAAAAGAATTTCATTTCCCCCATTAAGGACATTTCAAATCTACTGTGCATTAACTTTTCAAACTTTTTAGAATATTTAGGGTTTGTGGACCCAAAAATAATGTCATCAACGTAAATTTGCACAAGTAGAATATCTTCCCCGTATCTTATCGTGAATAGAGTTGGGTCAATTGTACCTTTAGTAAACCCTTTGGACATCAGGAAAATGGATAATTCATCGTACCAGGCTCTTGGAGCTTGCTTCAATCCATACAAAGCTTTCCTTAGAAGGTATACTTTTTTTGGATGAGCAGGATC